>JARQOD010003725.1:0-61762 GCA_033576555.1 Oophaga sylvatica | reverse complement strand
TCGGCTCTGAGTACCCCATTGCTCTGGAAACCCCACAATTGTGGTGCGTGGTCACAACAAAAATTGGCGTCACGAACAGGATACGAAACTTGCAGAATTGCGAGCCCTGTGTGCCTGTGGAGTGTTTTGGTGAAAAAGACTGTTGCTATTGTTTGGCGCCAAATACCGCCATATTTGCCGCCATATTCGCACCCTGAGGCGCTGGAGAAGAAGGTGGGCGTACCTGAAGGAGCGCGCAAAGTCTTGGACACGCCCCGGCTCTGACTCAGCGGCAGGTCCTGCGACAGGAAGTGGACGCTCTGACATCAGAGCGCCTGCGACGAAGGTCCTGTTCCTACTGCTGTGCCTGTGAAATAGCAGCTTCTGAAACCGGTAGGCTCCGTTTAACCAAGGGGGCGCTAATATGTTGCAACAACCGGCCGACAGTGCGGCCCCAGCCGGAGGCCCCGACTCCGCACCGCGTGGCGTTGTAGCGCCGGATGGGGGCGCAGGCCCAGCACTCAGTCCGGTGGTCCCGCTCATGCCACTAACGCTTCCATATATGCCTGGGGCGAAATGGCTTCCCCAGTACAGGGGCGAGCCAGGCACTTTAGCAGGATTCAAACGGAGATATGCAGTGTCCTGGAAATGTACTCCATGCCTGAGAGACAAAAAGCTGCTGTGCTAATAGGGCAGCTAACTGGCGCTGCTGAGAGAGAAGTGGAGACTTGGGCTACCGCGGCCCAGGAGTTGGTGCCTGCAATCCTCTTAAAGTTACAGGCTATTTTTGAAGATCGCACCGAAACAGATCTCCGGATGGCATTCTATAACTGTTCACAGCAACCAAGTGACAGCATAAGGGACTATGCCTGCCGACTACAAGGGGCCTGAGAGCCCTCAAGCAGGTTAATACCATAAGTGTCATTGATGAAATAAGATGCTGAAAGAACAATTTGTGCAGGGACTGAGGTCCCAAGCGGAACGCAGAACTGTGAATTGGTGGTCTTTAGATCACCCTGATGCTACCTTTGATGCCCTAAAGGACATGGCAATAAAAGGGCTGCGGCCCTGGGCAACCTGAGGTGGCAACCCAACATCGTCAGGGTGAAGTCACTCTGGAGCGGCGGCAACCCCTTTTCCTCGCTAGTGGCCGAAACCAAAACGCAGGTGACACCCCTAGTGAATTGGACTGTCTGCGCTCAGAGGTGCGCCAGCTGACTAAAATCTGGCTGCTGTGATGAGTGCCCTGCAGCTGCGGAAAGAGGAAGAAGGGAAGATCTTAATAGCGGACTGCCAGAAGACGTTCCGTGGATGAACCGGAGAAGAAGGAAGACGTCGCCCCCCGGAGGAGGACAACGCCCCCCAGGAGCGACCTCTGATCAACACCCTCCTCGTCGGGAGATCACTGTTACCGATGCAACCGGAAAGGTCATATGTCTCCACAGTGTCCTTTAAACGGGCAGAACCTGGGTCTGAGGGCCAACACCCAGGAGGAGACCGTCAGGCCCCTAGACTGGAACCGCAGGTATGTGGGTGGACGACCCTACCTGTCTATCATTCTAGATTGTATTGCTGTTCCGGCATTGTTAGACACTGGGTCTCAGGTGACCCTAATACTGATGCCCTATATACTAAGTTTGGTCAATGGACAGTCTTAAACCCCGAGCCCTGACTTTACCGTGTATGCTTCTAATGGTCTTCCTGTAGAAGTACTCGGGACAAAATGTGTAGATGTGAAAGTGGGCAGAGAGGAGTTGAAAGACCAGGGGCTTCTGGTAGTAAAGACTGTAAATGAGGAGAACGGTTTAAATATAATTTTGGGTACTAACATTATCAGTAATTGTTTGGGAGAAGTTGTGTTCTTACTCCAACAGCTCGCTGAGATTGCCCGACCAAGGCAGAAAGGAGTAATCCAAAGAGAGATCCGGGCCTGGTGTGTCAGCAGCAAGCGAAGCTTACAGACGGCGAAATGGTAATGTACGGGTCACTGACTCGAATCCCATTGTGATACCCCAATGAGTGAAATGATAATCTGGTGCAGGGCAGCCATAGGTCTGAGAGGACAGAATTACCAAGCTGTAGTAGAACCCACCATTCAGAACATAGACCTACACTTATGACTGCTAGGGGAGTAGTGGAAGTGGTGAATGGAAGAGTACCGGTACGGCTTCTCAACTGGGGAGATGATGAGGTAAACTTACCCGTTATGCAACATTGCTAAACTACATGCTGTTGACAATAATTCTATTCTCCGGCTGAGTCCTTAGACTCCCGCCAAATAGCGGAGGACAATGACCGGCAACCAGGTGGCGGAATGGTGTCAGCAACTCCATGTTGGGACGGACACCACTCCGCTCACCAGAAGCAAGGGGTATTACGGGTGGTGCAAGAGTACGCCAAGTATTTAGCAAGAATCACTTGATTTTGGGATAATTAAGGGAGTACAACATTTATATCCCTACAGGCAGTCATCCTCTCCATCAAAGAGCGGTATAGGCTATACCCCAGCCCATTATCAGAAGGCTAAGGAAATGTTGCGAGATATGAAAGAAGCCGGAGTAATCAGGGATAGTTGTAGTCCCTGGGCAGCACCTCTAGTCCTGGTTAGAAAGAAAGATGGTAGCTTGAGAATGTGTGTGGATTACAGGCAGGTGAACCGCATAACACACAAGGATGCATACCCGTTACCACGTATAGAGGAGTCATTAGCTGCTCTGAAAACGGCTAACTACTTTTCTACCCTTGATCTGACTAGTGGATACTGGCAAGTGGCTGTGGCTGAGGAGGATCGTGAGAAAACGGCTTTCACCACCCCAATGGGGCTCTGTGAGTTCGACAGAATGCCGTTTGGGCTCAGCAGTGCCCCAGGAACATTTCAGAGAGTGATGGAGAACTGCCTGGGACATCTCAATTTTGAAACCGTGCTGCTATACTTAGACGACGTCATCGTGTACTCCAAGACATATGAGGACCATCTGAAGCACCTGGCAGAAGTATTTGAGTCCCTGTCCAGGTACGGGATGAAGTTGAAACCCTCAAAATGCCATCTACTCAAACAGAAGGTACAATATTTGGGGCACATCGTCAGTTCGGAAGGAGTAGCGCCGGACCCAGAGAAAGTCACTGCCATCCAGAAGTGGCCGGAGCCGAAGAACCTCAAGGAAGTGCGACAGTTCCTGGGACTAACGGGTTACTACAGAAGGTTCGTGAAAGATTACACGAAGAAGGCAGCGCCTCTACAGGACCTCCTAGTAGGCCAATCCCTAAAGAGCAGAAACCCTCCCTTCAATTGGGGTAAGGAACAGGCTGAAGCATTCCAAAAGATGAAAGAGATCCTTACAGGTGATGAGATTTTGACGTATCCTGATTACAGCCAACCGTTCCTGCTGTACACCGATGCTAGTAATGAAGGTTTAGGAGCAGTTCTCAGTCAGAAGCAGAATGGCCAGGAAAAAGTCATCGCTTATGCCAGCAGAAAACTCAGGCCAACTGAGAGGAATCGGAAAATTATAGCAGCTTCAAGCTGGAGTTTCTGGCGCTGGTCTGGGCCATTACTGAAAGATTTAAGCACTATCTGGCCTCCAACAAGTTCACGGCGTACACAGACAACAACCCGCTAACGCACCTGGAAACGGCCAAGCTGGGCGCCATGGAGCAGCGTTGGATGGCTCGGTTGTCCAATTACCAGTTTACTATCAAGTACCGGGCAGGCCGAAAGAATGCTAATGCTGACGCATTGTCCCGTATGCCGCATGACTCTGACACGGAGGAAGAATCGGACGACCTGGAAGAAATTGAGCTACCTGCGTTCCATCGTAATGGGGTAGTCCACGAGCATCGAGTCTACAGAAAGCAGTATGGTGCAACGTTAAATCCTTTACCCCATCACAGCTGGAAAGAGACTCAGGACAGCGATCCAGTGGTCAGCCGTATCAAGGAGTTGTTAAGACAGGAAGGTTCCTCCTTGGAAAAAGATGCACCTATGTCAGCAAAGCTCCTGTGGAACGAGAGAAGCAGGTTATTCCTATACCGTGAGAAGTTGTGCAGGAGATACGTCAATCCCAGGACCCACGAGATGGTCTGGCAAATAGTGGTCCCCAAGGCAGACGTCCAAATGGTGTTGGAAGCATACCATGATCAAGCAGGACACTTTGGCTGGAGAAAGCTGGAGACCCTGTTGAGGTGCCGGTTCTACTGGGTAGGGATGCGCAGCTCCATCGAGAGGTGGTGTCGGAACTGTGGACCCTGTGGTCTCAGAAGAAAGGACTACGGTAGTCAGAGGGCACCCCTGCAGCCTATCCGGACGACCCGTCCCTTGGAGATTGTGGCCCTGGACCACGTCAAACTGTCGCCAAGTAGATCTGGATACTCATACGCCTTGACCATGGTGGACCATTACTCAAGATTTCTGGTGGTTGTACCAGTTAAGGATCAGACAGCAGTGACGGCAGCAAAAACCTTTCAAGCAAGCTTCTGCAGACCGCATGGGTATCCGGAGCAAGTATTAACCGATCAAGGACCTGCTTTCGAAGCTGATCTATTCAAGGAATTCTGTCACATGTATGGGTGTAAGAAAATTAGAACAACACCATACCATCCTCAAACCAACGGTCTTTGCGAGAAAATGAACCACATTGTCCTTGATTTGTTGAAATCCATACCGTTGGAAGACAGAAATCGATGGCCGGACTTACTACCTGATTTGGTTGATTTGTATAACCATATACCTGTAAGTTCCACTAACTGCACTCCAGCCTATCTTATGAGAGCAAGGCCCGGAAGACTACCAATGGATTTAGAACTTGGAGTGGTAGAACCAGAGGCAGTTGACGCCATTGAAAACTGGGACATCAATCGGCAAGAGCAATACAGAAGAGTGCAAGTCTGTGTAGAAGAAAGTCTCAACAAGGCACGGGAAAAACAGGAAGATATTTACAACAGGAATGCTCCTGCCAAGCCTTTGATGCCTGGAGAAGTGGTATTGAAAAGGAAAAGGAAAATGCACAAATTGGATAACCAGTGGGAGCAAGAACCCTACGTCGTACAAGATTCCAAATATGACAATAGAAAAGTTTGTATCATCAGTAAGGACGGAGGAAGAACAATATCCACTGTGTCCAGAGACCATTTGAAATTGTGTCCAGAACCCTTAAAGTTTCGTGAAGAGAACTCTGTCATCAATCAAGAAGAAAGAAAAGAAGAGGTCATACACACGGATCTGGGAGATTTCCCTGCAGATTGGCCGAGACTGGGAGATGCTGTAATAATTCCGGTGTTGCAATTTTATCAGCCACAAGAGGAAGTTCTACCTCCAGTTGTGCCCATGGTGCCAGTTGAGCCAGTTCAGGAGTTACCTACTCCAGCAGCACCCCAACCTGCGGAACCTCAAGAGGAAGAATCATCGGAAGCAGCGCCCCATGCTATGGGATCCCCTGGTGAAGCTGACTCACACCGCCCAGCCATCAGTACGCTTGCCAGATCCATAGAAAGATTGAGACAGTTCTATAGTTTGCCGTTACGTAGAACAGTTGGGTTAGAGATTAATATACCTGAAGCTACTCCACGTAGATCAGAACGTACAACGAAAGGGAAAATACCTATTCGTTATCAACAGTAGTCCTAGCAAACTAGTTTACTAAGTATGGATAATTGTATAAAGTATTGTTATGATATGTAAATTACTTGAAAATGTTTCATGATGGACTCTGAGGCTGAGGACTGAGCCAGCCCAAGAACTGATCTTGTAAATAGTTGCACTAAGGTGCATTATATTGGTTTTACATGAAACCACAACTACCTCTGAATATAAAACCCGTGTGGTGTGGCACTGAGCGAGGTCTGCAGTCAGATGTCCTGCAGCCCACCCAGGACCCACGTTGAAGGTTTGGTGCGGGTCCTTCACAAGAATATTGTCATCTATTTATATGAAAATGTTTATTTAGTATTTTGTATTTTTCTATGTCTAATGTTATAATGCAACGTTCAAGAAATCCGTACCTCCCGGGTGGGAAGAGTTTAAAATGTTACTTGTTTAATGAAAAACAAAATGTCTTTCTTCTTATATTTCACAGCCCGGGAGTGCTGTATTTTACCAAGGGGGAATGTGTAGCCCTGGTATGTAAGGCACACAGGATCTGGAGAATGCACAGTAAGGTAACAGTTAAAGCTTGTCATCACTCACTTACATTTCAGACACACCCACAGGGGTGTATAGGGGAGTGACGTGTAGCACAGTAGAGAGTCAGTCTAGCTTCCTGTCATCGTACAGAGCAGTCAGGGCTAGTTCTTCTCAGACAGTGAGGATTCCTGTCAGAGCTCTGGGTGAGCGGAAGATTAGTTCCTGCCAATTCAACGAAGTGGAGTCTAGTAACGGATGACTAGTTATCATCCCGAGTCTAGTCAGAGTACCTTTTACTCAGTCTGAACTTTGAGGAAACTGAGAGTTACTCAGTGAGACTAAGGAGGAAAACTGACTTTCTATCTTCACGCTTCAGTGCTACATTGAAAGCAGAAGCAGGGCGAAGGGCACAGTGGGAAGGATTCAGAAGTGCCTTAAGGATTGGATTATCCTGCACATTGTCACCGGTCACTGGGGACCGAAGCGTCACTATAGCTCCAGGCATAGTGATAGAAAAACCAGAGTCTTACTGGACCTTAGGTTGCAGAAAGCCGCCCTTAGAGTGCCAGTACGTAACCGAGTCAGGAGAACAAGGCTTCTGAGTCCGGCGCGCGGCAAAAGAAAGTACTTAGTTCACCACTTATAAGGCTCTATCACAAAACCGGCCGGGCAGTACAGCTAGTGGGAAAAGCTGAAAACTATAGAGTTAACTTAGCTACAGGCAAGCTTGGACTCGCTCATCATTTGGAAAGAGAAGGAGGCCTGTAACCTGCTCAACTGTTACCGCTACGTGCATTCATCCACCCCGAACAGCCTCCCTGGGACCTGCCTGAACAACTTGAAGTAAAAGGTATGGAAAGAAGCTTCTATGTGTGAGACTGAGTTATTTGATTGCATCCCTGCACAACCCCACAATAACTATCAACCTGAGGGAAGAGTCCCACCTGTAGGGGACCCGACATCTAGCTGCCTCACCATCCCCTCAGAGATCTGCAGCAGCGCTGGTCTTAGTGATCAGAGAACTACAGGTGGCGTCACGAACTGTATATATACCTATCCCCTGTAAATATACCCCCCAACCTACGCCTGACCGCCAGGGCCACAGACCGAGCCACCGCTACCTGTGACAACCCCATAGACTTCCATGGGCTCGGCTCTGAGTACCCCATTGCTCTGGTAACCCACAATTGTGGTGCGTGGTCACAACAGTATGACCATTACACACAGTCACTCACGTTGTACTGGAGATAAGTGGATTCCCTCCAAGGTGATAACTATCTGGAGAAACATGAACCTTGGGCTCTGCCGCCCTCCTGAATTACGTTCTTGAGCAATAGCAGACATAACCTTCAGACGGGTGGTTTGTTGCTTCTTATGGATTCATATTTTATTAGCGTGTACCCAGGAGCAGACAGTGACAGCTTGGGGCCCCTGTACAAGAAATGTGTCCTGGTCTCCCTCCTTTTTGGTGACAATGCTACATATGTGTGGCCCAGCTGCGCAAGGCACACATGTCTCCAGGAAAATGCACAAGAAGGTAACTGTAAAGCCTGATATTCATTCACCTCACACATATTCCCAACACTGCCACTAGAGGCATTTCAGACTATTTAGGTTAGTGTGACGTAGCAGTGGTCAGATTAGTTTCCTGTCTCAGGACAGAACAGTTCAGTTTCTAGTCTTGGAGGGAGAGGAGATAAGACTGAGATCTGAAGGAGCTCCTGTAGCTCACAATATATATGAAGTGGAGGCTAGTACGAGTGGGAAGGAATCACTCTAGCCTAGTCAGAGTTACATCTGCATCTGTTACCTCAGAACAAGCTGCCTGTGTTCCTTAAGGACGTGGAAGGTGACTCCCCGAGCGTGCATTGAAATCAGTTTGACAGAAGCTCCTGATAGCCACTCTGGACAGAGTTGAGAAGGAAAGAAGGAAGGGAATCACAGGAGCTACAACATCGAGTTAACTGAGAACAGGTCAGTGAGCACTGGAAGGAAAGCTTACGACTACACCCACTGCTACCGTGCTTATGTTAAGGGCAAGAGCAGGGCGACAGGCGAGTGGTAAAAGAAGGACAAGTGACCTAGGTGACAGATCACCTTCACTTAGTTATCCGGACACCGGGGTCCGAAGTGTTGCTAGAACTTCACGTCTAGTAATAAGATACACCGGAGGCCTTGCTGGACTTCAAGTCACAGAAGGTAGCCCTAAGTGCTGATACGTAACTGGAGTCAGGGAGAACAGGACGGAGTAGGCCTGATCAGCCACAACGGCTTAGTTCTATCCAACAGAAGACTTCCACCACAATGTTGGCCGGGCGTAGTTGCTACAGAAAGAGTTGCACTTGACTTTATGCAAGTTTGTACTCACATACATTACAAGGAGAAAGGAGGCCCTTAACCTGCTCAGCAATTCCCTGAATGTGCATTCTCCAACCTGACCAGCTTCCCGGGACCTGCCTGAAACATCTACAAGTAAAGGTATGGAAAGAGACTGCATTGTGTGTGACTGACTTCTTATCCGCACCCTGCATTACCACCATAGACTTTGAGGGAACAGTCCCACCTGTGGGGGACTTAACATCTAGCTGCCATAACATCCCTCAGAGATCTACCCTGCAGCGCTGGTCAATCAGATCAGAAACCACAGGTGGCGTCACAAACTATTCTAAAATCCCCTGTAAATACCCCCCATTGCATGACCGCCCAGGGCCACGGACCGAGTCCAGCTACCAGTGACATCTCCCATAGAAATCGACGGGCTCGGTGCCGAGTACCCCATAACCCTGGTACACACATGTGGTGCGCGTCATCTTTGGCGTCACGAACAGGATCCGAAGCTTACTGGATGTGAGTCCTGTGTGCCTGAATTGGACTGTGTTTGTGAAAAAGACTGTGTGCAGTTTTTGGTGATTTTTGGCGCCATTTTCCGCCATTTTGCCGCCATATTCGCGCCTGAGGCGTTGGTGAAGAAGGTGGGCGTGCATTCGTGGGCATGTACCCCCCTGTGGCGCGAAAGTGATGGCCGCCCTCTCAAAATGCTATTATAATACCAGAGCCTGCCCTACAGCAAGAGAGATCCGCCTCCTCTTCATTCTCTATGCTAAGAAGAGGAAGCGCAAATCCCGCCTCCACGGAGAGACCAGATTGTTCCTGATGGAAAGCACAGTCTGGCCTGGAGTGAGATGGCGGAAGGACAGGAGGTGCTGTGTGAAGGAGCGGCGGCGCGCAGGCCCCGTTCCCCAAGAAAGCTACTGCCTGTACCGGAGCCGTCCCCAGGTCGGGACACCGACCCAACTATGCTAGAATTGAAGGAAGAGAATGCGGTGCTCAGAAAACTGATCCATCGCCATGCCGACATGGAGGAAACAGAGAGACGCTGGCGTGCCCAGAAACAGCGGCTGCTGTGGGATGCAGTGCTCTCTCCTACTAGAACAACGCCATTACCTGAGCTCCCTGTGTCGCCGCTGCAAAAGGCTGAAGGAGAACCGGAGGCCGGCCCCGAAAGAGCTGTACCTGACCCCACCGATGGAGCGGCGGGAGAGAAGGAGGCTGAGGAGGCCCTGCCCGTTCCGGAGTGCCAGCCAGGCCAGGAGGCCGCAGCGGAGTACAGTCCCCCGGTAGGGACACCGGAGGGGTCCCAGCCGTCCATGCCAGAGATCGATTGGGACGCGATGGAGTACCTGGATGATGTGACGTATGACGTCCAGTTTGAGAGCGAGTGGCAGCACCAGGAAAAGGAGCAGCAACGCCAACAGGAGCAGAGAGAGGCGCAGCAGCAGCGGCAGCGGTACCATGAAAAGTTCCTCGCCGACAAGGAGACCGTCCGGAAGAACAAAGGTACGCTTCGGGAACCGCGGCGCCAGGGGGCCGTTAGGGAATTCCAACTCCGCAAAGGCTGGGGCTTCATACATGAGCCGGGCCTGTACCAAGAGATCTTTGTGAGTCGGAGAGATGTGGAGTCCCACTTACCCATCGGGCACCCTGGGAGGGATCTTGTGAACGGGGACATTGTCAGCTACACGCGGCATTGGGGGCTAAAAGGGTGGTACGCCTTAAACGTCACCCGTGTCAGCGACCCCGTCCCTGAAGCCAGTGAGGTCTCCCGTGCCACAGTACCGCAAACCCCAGCAGCGTCATCGTTGGCGTCCGCACCAGGCCGTGCACCCGCAACGCAAACCGCGACCCATTCTGCATCGCAACCTGTATTGTACACTGCGGCACCTTCTGCAATTCAACCTGCGTTCTACTCTGAGGATGTAACCGTTGGGTCCCTGGAGGATCAAGCAAAAGATGTAGCTACGCAAACGTATATTGCAGGACACGATCTTCTTGTGATGGGTTCCCAAGGGCATTGTATACTTCTGGCCCAGGGATGGAAAAAGTAATTGTCATAAGCAAGAAAGATGAAAAACAGTAGGACCCAGACAGGGGTTTACTGCACCTGAACATGTATAAAGTTGAAGAAGTTTTATTGAAGAAAAATTTGCACTTTATTGAAATGTTTAATAATGTTTGCTTATTTAAAGTAGAATACCCGGCTGGGTAAAGAGTTAAAGTATTAATGTGATTTCTCTTGATATGTGAAATGTGTTTAACCATGCAAGGACTGCGTGGCTGAGGACTGTGCCAGCCCAAAAACTTTCATTGTAAATAGTTCGCACTTCGGTGCCCCATCTTGGTTTTACATAAAGCCTTACTACCTCTGAAGAAAAACCCGTATGGTGTGGCCTTGAGTGAGGTCTGCAACAGAAAAGTCCTGCAGCCCACCCAGGACCCACGTGGGAGGTTTTTGGTGCGGGTCCTCCACAAGAATCTTGTCTTATACTGTGTATATTTATTGAAAAGTATTTTGATAATTTTCTACTGACCTATGTACAAATTGTAACGTTAAAGAGTCCTTACCTCCCGCAAGGGATGAGTTTAAATTGTTAATGTTATATGCAAAACAAAAATGTTTTTCTTTTCTATTTCAGCCCGGGAGTGCTGAGTTTACCTAGAGGGGGATGTGTGGCCCAGCTGCGCAAGGTACACATGTCTCCAGGAAAATGCACAAGAAGGTAATTGTAAAGCCTGATATTCATTCACCTCACACATATTCCCAACACTGCCACTAGAGGCATTTCAGACTATTTAGGTTAGTGTGACGTAGCAGTGGTCAGATTAGTTTCCTGTCTCAGGACAGAACAGTTCAGTTTCTAGTCTTGGAGGGAGAGGAGATAAGACTGAGATCTGAAGGAGCTCCTGTAGCTCACCATATATTGAAGTGGAGGCTAGTACGAGTGGGAAGGAATCACTCTAGCCTAGTCAGAGTTACATCTGCATCTGTTACCTCAGAACAAGCTGCCTGTGTTCCTTAAGGACGTGGAAGGTGACTCTCCGAGCGTGCATTGAAATCAGTTTGACAGAAGCTCCTGATAGCCACTCTGGACAGAGTTGAGAAGGAAAGAAGGAAGGGAATCACAGGAGCTACAACATCGAGTTAACTGAGAACAGGTCAGTGAGCACTGGAAGGAAAGCTTACGACTACACCCACTGCTACCGTGCTTATGTTAAGGGCAAGAGCAGGGCGACAGGCGAGTGGTAAAAGAAGGACAAGTGACCTAGGTGACAGATCACCTTCACTTAGTTATCCGGACACCGGGGTCCGAAGTGTTGCTAGAACTTCACGTCTAGTAATAAGATACACCGGAGGCCTTGCTGGACTTCAAGTCACAGAAGGTAGCCCTAAGTGCTGATACGTAACTGGAGTCAGGGAGAACAGGACGGAGTAGGCCTGATCAGCCACAACGGCTTAGTTCTATCCAACAGAAGACTTCCACCACAATGTTGGCCGGGCGTAGTTGCTACAGAAAGAGTTGCACTTGACTTTATGCAAGTTTGTACTCACATACATTACAAGGAGAAAGGAGGCCCTTAACCTGCTCAACAATTCCCTGAATGTGCATTCTCCAACCTGACCAGCTTCCCGGGACCTGCCTGAAACATCTACAAGTAAAGGTATGGAAAGAGACTGCATTGTGTGTGACTGACTTCTTATCCGCACCCTGCATTACCACCATAGACTTTGAGGGAACAGTCCCACCTGTGGGGGACTTAACATCTAGCTGCCATAACATCCCCTCAGAGATCTACCCTGCAGCGCTGGTCAATCAGATCAGAAACCACAGGTGGCGTCACAAACTATTCTAAAATCCCCTGTAAATACCCCCATTGCATGACCGCCCAGGGCCACGGACCGAGTCCAGCTACCAGTGACATCTCCCATAGAAATCGACGGCTCGGTGCCGAGTACCTGTGTCGACCCGCCACCACAATTGTGGGTTACCAGGGCAATGGGGTACTCAGAGCCGAGCCCATGGAAGTCTATGGGGTTTGTCACAGGCAGCGGTGGCTCGGTCTGTGGCCCTGGCGGTCTGGCGTATGTTGGGGGAATATTTACAGGGGATAGATATATTTACAGTTCGTGACGCCACCTGTAGTCTCTGGTAATTTGTACCAGCGCTGCTGTAGATCTCTGAGGGGATGGTGAGGCAGCTAGATGTCGGGTCCCCTACAGGTGGGACTCTTCCCTCAGGTCGATGGTTATGGTGGGGTTGTGCAGGCATGCAATTAAATAACTCAGTCTCACACCGTCAGCGTCTTTCCATACCTTTTACTTGTAAGATGGTAAGGCAGGTCCCAGGGAGGCTGATGGGGTTGATGGCAACGGCTGAGCAAGGCAGGGGCCTCCTTTACTTTCCAATGATGATGAGTCCAACCAGCATGAAGCGTAGTTCACTCCTGAAACTTCAGCTATTTCAAAGCTGTACTGCCCGGTCAGTTTTGTGGTGGAGCCTTCCAGTGATGAAACTAGGTTCTTCTATGCTTGGCCTAGCTCAAAGTTCCTATTCCACCTGACCCCTGTTACGTACTGACACTTCAAGGGCTGCTTTCTGTTACCTAAGGTCCAGTAAGCCTCTGGTTTTTCTACCACTATGCGTGAAGCTATAGTGATGCTTCGGTCCCCAGTGACCGGTGACAATGTGCAGGATACTTCAATCCTAAAGCACTTCTGATTTCCTTCCACTGTGCCTTTCGACTTGCTCAAACTCTCAATCTCAGCACTGACTAGGCTAAGGTGAACTGGTTCACCTGTACTAGCCTCCACTACTGTACTGTCTCTCTGAATCGACAGGAATCTTAGTGCTCCAGGCAGGCACTCCTTCTCTCTCCCTCCACCTCAGGAGACACTACAAGACTCTCTTGTGCTAAAAACCACACCCCTCTACACCCCTGCTGGGTGTGTCCGAAGTATATGTGATGTCATGTAGAGCCCTTAACCGTTACCTCTCCACTCATCCTCCTGGTATTGTGTACCTTAAATACCAGGGCTACACATTCCCCCATGGTAAACGACAGCACTCCCGGGCTGTGAAATACAAAAAGACATTTTTTTGTTTATGCATTAAACATTAACATTAACTCGTCCCATCCGGGAGGTAAGGATTTCTTGAACGTTGCAAACAAAACATTAAATATAGAAAAATACAAAATATTGAATAGACATGTTCATATAATAAACGGCAAGATTCTTGTGAAGGACCCGCACCAAACCTTCAACGTGGGTCCTGGGTGGGCTGCAGGACATATGAATGCAGACCTCACTCAGTGCCACACCACACGGGTTTTTGTTCAGAGGTAAGTCAAGGCTTCGTGTGAAACCATTATAAGGCACCTTAGTGCAACTATTTACAAGATAAGTTCTGGGCTGGCACAGTCCTCAGCCTCTCAGTCCATTATAAGACACATATATATATATATACTTTTTACAATATTCACATTAATTTGTTATAATTACTGCTGGTATCGAATGGGTATCTTCCCTTTTGTGATTCGCTCTGATCTACGTGGAGTAGCTTCAGGTATATTAAGTTGTGATCTGTCTGCACTGCGTAACGGCAAACTATAGAACTGCCTCAATCTTTCTATGGATCTGGCAAGCGTACTGATGGCTGGGCGGTGTGAGTCAGCTTCACCAGGGGATCCCATAGTATGGGGCGCTGCTTCTGATGATCCTTCTTGAGATTCCGTAGGTTGAGGTGTTGCTGGCATGGGTAACTCCTGAACGGACTCAACTGGCACCACGGACACAACTGGAGGTAGAACTTCCTCTTGTGGCTGATAAAACTGCAACACCGGAACTATTACAGCATCTCCCAGTCGGGGCCAATCCGCAGGAAAATCTCCCAGATCCGTGTGTATGACCTCTTCCTTTCCTTCCTCTTGATTGATGACAGGGTTCTTTTCACAAAGCTTTAAGGGTTCTGGACACAATTTCAAATGGTCTCTGGACACAGTGGTTATTGTTCTTCCTCCGTCCTTACTGATGATACAAACTTTTCTGTTGTCATATTTAGAATCTTGTACAACGTAGGGTTCTTGTTCCCACTGGTTATCCAATTTGTGCATTTTCCTTTTCCTTTTCAATACTACTTCTCCAGGCATCAAAGGCTTGGCAGGAGCATTCTTGTTGTAAATATCTTCCTGTTTCTCCCGTACCTTGTTGAGACTTTCTTCTACACAGACTTGCACTCTTCTGTATTGCTCTTGCCGATTGATGTCCCAGTTTTCAATGGCGTCGTCTGCCTCCGGTTCTACCACTCCAAGTTCTAAATCCATTGGTAGTCTTCCGGGCCTTGCTCTCATAAGATAGGCTGGAGTGCAGTTAGTAGAACTTACAGGTATATGGTTATACAAGTCAACCAAATCAGGTAGTAAGTCCGGCCATCGATTTCTGTCTTCCAACGGTATGGATCTCAACAAGTCAAGGACAATATGGTTCATTTTTTCGCAAAGACCGTTGGTTTGAGGGTGGTATGGCGTTGTTCTAATTTTCTTGCACCCATACATGTGACAGAATTCCTTGAATAAATCAGCTTCGAAAGCAGGTCCTTGATCGGTTAATACTTGCTCGGATACCCATGCGGTCTGCAGAAGCTTGCTTGAAAGGTTTTCGCGGCCGTCACTGCGGTCTGATCCTTAACTGGAACAACCACCAGAAATCTGGAGTAATGGTCCACCATGGTCAGGGCGTATGAGTATCCAGATCTACTTGGCGACAGTTTGACGTGGTCCAGGGCCACAATCTCCAGGGGGCGAGTCGTCCGGATAGGTTGCAGGGGCGCCTTCTGACTACCGTAGTCCTTTCTTCTGAGACCACAGGGTCCACAGTTCCGACACCACCTCTCAATGGAGCTGCGCATCCCTACCAGTAGAACCGGCATCTCAACAGGGTCTCCAGCTTTCTCCAGCCAAAGTGTCCTGCTTGATCGTGGTATGCTTCCAACACCATTGGGACGTCTGCCTTGGGGACCACGATTTGCCAGACCATCTCATGGGTTCTGGGGTTGACGTATCTCCTGCACAACTTCTCACGGTATAGGAACAACCTGCTTTTCTCGTTCCACAGGAGCTTGGCTGACATAGGTGCATCCTTTTCCAAAGAGGAGCCTTCCTGTCTTAACAACTCCTTGATGCGGCTGACCACTGGATCACTGTCCTGAGTCTCTTTCCAGCTGTGATGGGGTAAAGGATTTAATGTTGCACCATACTGCTTTCTGTTGACTCGATGCTCGTGGACTACCCCATTTCGATGGAACGCAGGTAGCTCAATTTCTTCCAGGTCGTCCGATTCTTCTTCCGTATCAGAGTCATGCGGCATTCGAGACAATGCGTCAGCATTAGCATTCTTTCGACCTGCCCGGTACTTGATAGTAAACTGGTAATTGGACAACCGAGCCATCCATCGCTGCTCCATGGCACCCAGCTTGGCGGTTTCCAGGTGCGTTAAGGGGTTGTTATCTGTAAACGCAGTGAACCGATTGGAGGCCAGATAATGCTTAAATCTTTCAGTAATGGCCCAGACCAGCGCCAGAAACTCCAGCTTGAAGCTGCTATAATTTTCCGGATTCCTTTCAGTTGGCCTGAGTTTTCTGCTGGCATATGCGATGACTTTTTCTTGGCCATTCTGCTTCTGACTGAGAACTGCTCCCAACCCTTCATTACTGGCGTCGGTGTACAACAGGAACGGTTGGCTGTAATCAGGATAGGTTAAGATCTCATCACCTGTAAGGATCTCTTTCATCTCTTGGAATGCTTCAGCCTGTTCCTTACCCCAATTAAAGGGAGGGTTTCTGCTCTTTAGGGATTGTCCTACTAGGAGGTCCTGTAAAGGAGCTGCCTTCTTCGTGTAATCTTTCACGAATCTCCTGTAGTAACCCGTTAGTCCCAGGAACTGTCGCACTTCCTTAAGGTTCTTCGGCTCCGGCCACTTCTGGATGGCAGTGACTTTCTCTGGGTCCGGCGCTACTCCTTCCGAACTGACGATGTGCCCCAAGTATTGTACCTTCTGTTTGAGTAGATGGCATTTTGAGGGTTTTAATTTCATCCCGTACCTGGACAGGGACTCGAATACTTCTGCCAGGTGCTTCAGATGATCCTCATAAGTCTTGGAATACACGATGACGTCGTCTAGGTATAGCAGCACGGTTTCAAAATTGAGATGTCCCAGGCAGTTCTCCATCACTCTCTGAAATGTTCCTGGGGCACTACTGAGCCCAAACGGCATTCTGTCGAACTCACAGAGCCCCATTGGGGTGGTGAAAGCCGTTTTCTCACGATCCTCCTCAGCCACAGCCACTTGCCAGTAACCACTAGTCAGATCAAGGGTAGAAAAGTAGTTAGCCGTTTTCAGAGCAGCTAATGATTCCTCTATGTGTGGTAACGGGTATGCATCCTTGTGTGTTATGCGGTTCACCTGCCTGTAATCCACACACATTCTCATACTACCATCTTTCTTTTTAACCAGAACTAGAGGGGCTGCCCAGGGGCTACAACTATCCCTTATCACCCCGGCCTTCTTCATATCATGCAACATTTCTTTAGCCTTCTGATAATGGGCTGGGGGTATAGGCCTATACCGCTCCTTGATGGGAGGATGACTGCCTGTAGGGATATGATGTTGGACTCCCTTAATTACCCCAAAATCAAGTGGGTGCTTGCTAAACACTTGGGCATACTCTTGCACCACCCGTAATACCCCTTGCTTCTGGTGAGCGGGAGTGGTGTCCGTCCCAACATGGAGTTGCTGACACCATTCCGCCACCTGAGTTGCTGGGTCATTGTCCTCCGCTATTTGACAGGAGTCTAAGGACTCAGCCGGAAGAATAGAATTATTGTCGACAGCATGTAGTTTAGCAATGGTTGCATAACGGGGTAAGTTTACCTCATCATCTCCCCAATTGAGAAGCCGTACCGGTACTCTTCCATTCACCACTTCTACTACTCCCCTAGCAGTCATAAGTGTAGGTCTATGTTCTGAATGGTGGGGTTCTACTACAGCTTGGTAATTCTGTCCTCTCAGACCTATGGCTGCCCTGCACCAGATAATCATTTCACTCATTGGGGGTATCACAATAGGATCCGAGTCAGTGACCCGTACATTACCAATTTCGCCGTCTGTAAGCTTCGCTTGCTGCTGACACACCAGGGCTCGGATCTCTCTTTGGATTACTCCTTTCTGCCTTGGTCGGGCAATCTCAGCGAGCTGTTGGAGCAAGAACACAACTTCTCCCAAACAATTACCGATAATGTTAGTGCCCAAAATTATATTTAAACCGTTCTCCTCATTTGCAGTCTTTACTACCAGAAGCCCCCGGTCTTTCAACTCCTCTCTGCCCACCTTTACATCTACACATTTTGTCCCGAGTACTTCTACAGGAAGACCATTAGAAGCATATACGGTAAAGTCAGGGCTCGGGGGTTTAAGACTGTCCATTGACCAGTACTTAGTATATAGGGCATCAGGTATTAGGGTCACTTGGGACCCAGTGTCTAACAATGCCGGAACTGCAATACCATCTAAGATGATGGACAGGTAGGGTCGCCCACCCACATACCTGCGGTTCCAGTCTAAGGGGCCTGACGGGTATTCTCCTGGGTGTTGGCCCTTGGACCCAGGTTCTGCCCGTTTAAAGGACACTGTGGAGACATATGACCTTTCCGGTTGCATCGATAACAGATGATCTCTCGACGAGGAGGGTGTTGATCAGAGGTCGCTCCTGGGGGTGGCGTTGTCCTCCTCCGGGGGGGCGACGTCTTCTTTCTTCTCCGGTGCATCCACGGGACGTCTTCTGGGCAGTCAGCTAACAAGATTTTCCCTTCTTCCTCTTTCCGCAGCTGCAGGGCACTCATCACAGCAGCCAGATTTTTAGTCAGCTGGCGCACCTCTGAGCGCAGACAGTCCAATTCACTAGGAGGTGTCACCTGCGCTTTGGCTTCAGCCACTAGCGGGGAACAGGGGGTTACTGCCGGTTCCAGAGTGACTTCAGCCTGATGATGTTGGGTTGCCACCTCAGGTTTGCCCAGGGGCCGCAGCCCTTTTATTGCCATGTCCTTTAGGGCATCAAAGGTAGCATCCGGATGATCTAAGGACCACCAGTTTACAGTTCTGCGTTCCTCTTGGGATCTCAATCCCTGGATAAATTGTTCTTTCAGCATTTTATTCTCATCGATAGCATTTAAATTATTAATCTGCTTAAGAGCTCTCAGGGCTCCTTGTAGTCGGCACGCGTAGTCCCTGATGCTGTCACCTGGCTGTTGTGAACAGTGATAGAAGGCCATCCGGAGATCCGTTTCCGTGCGGTCTTCAAATATGGCATGCAGCTTAAGGAAGATCGCAGGTACCGACTCCTGATCAACGGTATCCCAAGTCTCCACTTCCCTCTCAGCAGCGCCAGTTAGCTGCCCTATTAGCACAGCAGCTTTTTGTCTCTCAGGCATGGAGTACATTTCTAGGATGCTGCATAACTTCCGCTTGAAGCCTGCTAATGTACCTGGCTCACCGCTGTACTGGGGAAGCCATTTCGCCCCAGGCATATATGGGAGCGTTAGTGGCATGATCGGGACTACCGGACTGGGTGCTGGACCTGCACCCCCATCTGGCGCTACAATACCAGGCGGTGCGGGATTGGAGCCTCCGGCCGGGGCCGCACTGTCAGCCGGTTGTTGTGACATCTTAGCGCCCCCTTGGAGCCTACCGGTTTCAGATGCTGCTACTTCACAGGCACAGCAGTGGGAACAGGACCTTCGTCGCAGGCGCTCTGATGTCAGAGCGTTCACTTCCTGTTGCAGGACCTGCCGCTGAGTCAGAGCCGGGGGCGTGTCCAAGACTTTGCGCGCTCTTTCAGGTACGCCCACCTTCTTCTCCAGCGCCTGAGGGCGCGAATATGGCGGCAAAATGGCGGATTTTAGCGCCAAAAATAGCAAACAGTCCTTTTTCACAAAAACACTCCACAGGCACACAGGGCTCGCAATGCTGCAAGTTTCGTATCCTGTTCGTGACGCCAAAGTTTTTGTGTCGACCCGCCACCACAATTGTGGGTTACCAGGGCAATGGGGTACTCAGAGCCGAGCCCATGGAAGTCTATGGGGTTTGTCACAGGCAGCGGTGGCTCGGTCTGTGGCCCTGGCGGTCTGGCGTATGTTGGGGGAATATTTACAGGGGATAGATATATTTACAGTTCGTGACGCCACCTGTAGTCTCTGGTAATTTGTACCAGCGCTGCTGTAGATCTCTGAGGGGATGGTGAGGCAGCTAGATGTCGGGTCCCCTACAGGTGGGACTCTTCCCTCAGGTCGATGGTTATGGTGGGGTTGTGCAGGCATGCAATTAAATAACTCAGTCTCACACCGTCAGCGTCTTTCCATACCTTTTACTTGTAAGATGGTAAGGCAGGTCCCAGGGAGGCTGATGGGGTTGATGGAGGATGAGTTTTGAGGCAACGGCTGAGCAAGGCAGGGGCCTCCTTTACTTTCCAATGATGATGAGTCCAACCAGCATGAAGCGTAGTTCACTCCTGAAACTTCAGCTATTTCAAAGCTGTACTGCCCGGTCAGTTTTGTGGTGGAGCCTTCCAGTGATGAAACTAGGTTCTTCTATGCTTGGCCTAGCTCAAAGTTCCTATTCCACCTGACCCCTGTTACGTACTGACACTTCAAGGGCTGCTTTCTGTTACCTAAGGTCCAGTAAGCCTCTGGTTTTTCTACCACTATGCGTGAAGCTATAGTGATGCTTCGGTCCCAGTGACCGGTGACAATGTGCAGGATACTTCAATCCTAAAGCACTTCTGATTTCCTTCCACTGTGCCTTTCGACTTGCTCAAACTCTCAATCTCAGCACTGACTAGGCTAAGGTGAACTGGTTCACCTGTACTAGCCTCCACTACTGTACTGTCTCTCTGAATCGACAGGAATCTTAGTGCTCCAGACAGGCACTCCTTCTCTCTCCCTCCACCTCAGGAGACACTACAAGACTCTCTTGTGCTAAAAACCACACCCCTCTACACCCCTGCTGGGTGTGTCCGAAGTATATGTGATGTCATGTAGAGCCCTTAACCGTTACCTCTCCACTCATCCTACTGGTATTGTGTACCTTAAATACCAGGGCTACACATACCCATAACCCTGGTACACACATGTGGTGCGCGTCACATACATATTATAAGACGGCTGCCGGACAAGTCCTTGAGGGGAGATATGTGTCATAGCGGCTATTAGCTGCGGTGATGTGAACTCGGAGGTATGCTCCAGCACATGTAGTGCTGGGAGGACTGTTTGGGCCGCTCCAGGGCCCAGTTTTAAGAGCTGTCATAAGAGATGCGTGGAAATGGCCGCTCACATATCCCACCCCAGGGGCGTGTTTTGCTGAAAAAAATGGAGGTCAATTGCCTCATTCAGTTTCTGTGGCTGGAGGTGTGGAGACCTCCATTGTGTGTGTGTTGTAAAAGACACTGACCTGTGCAGGCAGACCCCTAACCAGAGAAGTTTATGCCATTTGAATAAACTTGCTGGGACACTTCAGTGATATCGCTTCATGTGCCTACCTCAACAACAGCTGAGTGAGAACAGATCCTACAATATATAGCCACACACAGATACATGTATATATATTACATAGTCTCCTTCATTATGTATATCGTCGTCCCTTATTACACAGTGCCCTCTCTTGTTGTGTACAGCACCATCCCTTACATATCGGATTATATTGAGGCCAGTCTTCATTACATACCGTCGTGTCTTGTTAGAAACAGTATATAATGCAATGATGGCTGATGGAGAATGGGAAAGCTTCTTTTCTAAAGGAGGAGCTGATGGACTGGTCATCTGGTCACCGAATGTACCATCAACAGTCATTTTATATCTAACAAAAGAGGGGACTATGTAATAAAAGAAGGCGCTGTGAATAACAAAAATAACAAGAATAAAATATGTAAGAGACAGCACTGTACATAACAGCAGAAGAAGCTGTATAATAAGGGACGGCACCATATATAACTAGAGAGAAGGATGGTGCTATACATAATACGTGAGTACAGTATATACTAAGGGACTGCTATACATAATAAGTGAGTACACTATATATTAAGGGACTCTGCTATACATAATAAGTGAGTACACTATATACTAAGGGACTCTGCTATACATAATAAGTAAGTACACTATATATTAAGGGACTCTGCTATACATAATAAGTGAGTACACTATATACTAAGGGACTCTGCTATACATAATAAGTGAGTACACTATATATTAAGGGACTCTGCTATACATAATACGTGAGTGCACTATATATTAAGGGACTCTGCTATACATAATAAGTGAGTGCACTATATATTAAGGGACTCTGCTATACATAACAAGTGAGTACACTATATACTAAGGGACTCTGCTATACATAGTAAGTAAGTACACTATATATTAAGGGACTCTGCTATACATAATAAGTGAGTACACTATATACTAAGGGACTCTGCTATACATAATAAGTGAGTACACTATATACTAAGGGACTCTGCTATACATAATAAATGAGTGCACTATATA
The DNA here is from genome assembly GCA_033576555.1 of Oophaga sylvatica. Lineage (NCBI taxonomy): Eukaryota > Metazoa > Chordata > Amphibia > Anura > Dendrobatidae > Oophaga > Oophaga sylvatica. Next base: position 39,744 of record JARQOD010003725.1, on the reverse strand, counting down.
TTAAGGGACTCTGCTATACATAATAAGTGAGTACACTATATACTAAGGGACTCTGCTATACATAATAAGTGAGTACACTATATACTAAGGGACTCTGCTATACATAATAAATGAGTACACTATATATTAAGGGACTTTGCATACATAATAAATGAGTGCACTATATATTAAGGGACTTGCTATACATAATAAGTGAGTACACTATATACTAAGGGACTCTGCTATACATAATAAGTGAGTACACTATATACTAAGGGACTCTGCTATACATAATAAATGAGTGCACTATATACAGTCATGGCCAAAAGTTTTGAGAATGACACAAATATTAATTTTTACAAAGTCTACTGCTTCACTTTTTCTAATGGCAATTTGCATATACTCCAGAATGTTATAAAGAGTGATCAGCTTAACAGCAATTACTTGTAAAGTCAATATTTGGCTAGAAAATGAACTTTATCCCCCAAAACACATTTCAACATCATTGCAGCCCTGCCTTAAAAGGACCAGCTAACCTCTTTTCAGTGATTGCTCCATTAACACAGGTGTGGGTGTTGATGAGGACATGGCTGGAGATCAATCTGTCATGATTAAGTAAGAATGACACCACTGGACACTTTAAAAGGAGGCTGGTGCTTGGCATCATTGTTTCTCTTCTGTTAACCATGGTTATCTCTAAAGAAACACGTGCAGTCATCATTGCAATGCACAAAAATGGCCTAACAGGGAAGAGTATCGCAGCTAGAAAGATTGCACCTCAGTCAACAATCTATCGCATCATCAAGAACTTCAAGGAGAGAGGTTCCATTGTTGCCAAAAAGGCTCCAGGGCGCCCAAGAAAGACCAGCAAGCGCCAGGACCGTCTCTTAAAAGTGTTTCAGCTGCGGGATCGGACTACCAGCAGTGCAGAGCTTGCTCAGGAATGGCAGCAGGCAGGTGTGAGTGCATCTGCACGCACTGTGAGGCGGAGACTCTTGGAGCAAGGCCTGGTCTCAAGGAGGGCAGCAAAGAAGCCACTTCTCTCCAGAAAAAACATCATGGACAGACTGATATTCTGCAAAAGGTACAGGCAGTGGACTGCTGAGGACTGGGGTAAAGTTATTTTCTCTGATGAATCCCCTTTTCGATTGTTTGGGACATCAGGAAAACGCCTCATTCGGAGAAGACAAGGTGAGCGCTACCACCAGTCTTGTCTCATGCCAACTGTTAAGCCTCCTGAAACCATTCATTGTGGGGTTGCTTCTCAGCCAAGGGAATCGGCTCTCTCACAGTCTTGCCTAAAAACACAGCCATGAATAAAGAATGGTACCAGAATGTCCTCCAAGAGCAACCTCTCCCAACCCTCCAAGAGCAGTTTGGCGATCAACAATGCCTTTTCCAGCATGATGGAGCACCTTGCCATAAAGCAAAGGTGATAACTAAATGGCTCAGGGAACAAAACATAGAGATTTGGGTCCATGGCCTGGAAACTCCCCAGATCTTAATCCCATTGAGAACTTGTGGTCAATCATCAAGAGACGGGTGGACAAACAAAAACCTAAAAATTCTGACAAAATGAAAGCATTGATTGTGCAAGAATGGACTGCTATCAGTCAGGATTTGGTCCAGAAGTTGATTGAGAGCATGCCAGGGAGAATTGCAGAGGTCCTGAAGAAGAAGGGTCAACACTACAAATATTGACTTGCTGCATTAACTCATTCTAACTGTCAATATAAGCTTTTGTTACTCATATGTTTGCAATTATTATATTTCTGTCTGTGATAAAAACATCTGTCAAACACACATAAAAACCAGAGGGCAGCAGATCACGTGAAAATATAATATTTGTGTCATTCTCAAAACTTTTGGCCATGACTGTACTAAGGGACTCTGCTATACATAGTAAGTGAGTACACTATATATTAAGGGACTCTGCTATACATAATAAGTGAGTACACTATATATTAAGGGACTCTGCTATACATAACAAGTGAGTACACTATATACTAAGGGACTCTGCTATACATAGTAAGTAAGTACACTATATATTAAGGGACTCTGCTATACATAATAAGTGAGTACACTATATACTAAGGGACTCTGCTATACATAATAAGTGAGTACACTATATACTAAGGGACTCTGCTATACATAATAAGTGAGTACACTATATACTAAGGGACTCTGCTATACATAATAAATGAGTGCACTATATATTAAGGGACTCTGCTATACATAATAAGTGAGTACACTATATACTAAGGGACTCTGCATACATAATAAATGAGTGCACTATATATTAAGGGACTCTGCTATACATAATAAGTGAGTACACTATATACTAAGGGACTCTGCTATACATAATAAGTGAGTACACTATATACTAAGGGACTCTGCTATACATAATAATGAGTGCACTATATATTAAGGGACTCTGCTATACATAATAAGTGAGTACACTATATACTAAGGGACTCTGCTATACATAATAAGTGAGTACACTATATATGAAGGGACTCTGCTATACATAATAAGTGAGTACACTATATATTAAGGGACTTGCTATACATAACAGTGAGTACACTATATACTAAGGGACTCTGCTATAATAGTAAGTAAGTACACTATATATTAAGGGACTCTGCTATACATAATAAGTGAGTACACTATATATTAAGGGACTCTGCTATACATAATAAGTGAGTACACTATATACTAAGGGACTCTGCCATACATAATAAATGAGTGCACTATATATTAAGGGACTCTGCTATACATAATAAGTGAGTACACTGTATACTAAGGGACTCTGCTTTACATAATAAGTAATTTAATTAAATCAAAACCTGGGGTAACACAAATAAGCATGGTCTAAAATAAAGACCAGGGCAACTCTAAATATTAATGAACAATACAGAGAAAATCAGAGCATCAAGCCCAAAATAGAACAACGCATAAAGCAATATATATAAGGAAGCCTGACAAGCGAAACGGGCGTTGGGGCACTCACCTGGCGCTACATATTCTCCCGAATGGGTAAGCACTATTGCACTTTGCTCTGCACTCTTTGTGGCACTTTATAGGAGGCACTAAAGGTAGTGCAATTCTATGTGATTCTCCTTGCCGGCAATATTGGATAGCTTGTGGGACTCTGGGTATTAGGTCCTGTCCTTTACTAGACACCACGATGTGGTTCCCCACTAGTGGTTTCAGGACTCTTTTTCACAGTGCCATTATTACTTTTTTGATCCCATTGTCCCCCTTGTTGATCCACACGTAGTGACATGGAGCTGAGATGTGCGTTGTAATGTGTCGGAGGTGCATATCTTGTTACCTCACCATTTTATGTCCTCATCTATACATACTGTATGATGTAATGTGTTCATATTTTTTAAATAAAAATTTTCTCTTTATATATATTGCTTTATGCGTTGTTCTATTTTGGGCTTGATGCTCTGATTTTCTCTGTATTGTTTATACATAATAAGTGAGTACACAATATATTAAGAGACTCTGCTATACATAATAAGTGAGTACACTATATACTAAGGGACTCTGCTATACAGTGGTGGCCAAAAGTATTGGCACCCCTGCAGTTCTGTCAGATAATACTCAGTTTCTTCCTGAAAATGATTGCAAAACATAAATTATTTGCTATTTTTCTCTTCATTTAATTTGCTTGCAAGGAAAAAACACAAAAGATAATGAAGCAAAAATTAAATCCTTGATCATTTCACACAAAACTCCAAAAATGGGCCAGACAAAAGTATTGGCACCCTCAGCCTAATACTTGGTTGCACAACCTTTAGCCAAATTAACTGCGAACAACCGCTTCTGGTAACATCAATGAGCTTCTTACAATGCTCTGCTGGAATTGTAGACCATTCTTCTGCTCCAGGTCCCTGATATTTGAAGGGCGCCTTCTCCAAACTGCCATTCTGAGATCTGTCCACAGGTGTTCTATGAGATTCAGGTCTGGATTCATTGCTGGACACCTTAGAAGTCTCCAGTGCTTTCTCTCAAACCATTTTATAGTGCTTTTGGAAGTGTGTTTTGGGTCATTGTCCTGCTGGAAGACCCATGACCTCTGAGGGAGACCCAGCTTTCTCACACTGGGCCCTACATTATGCTGCAGACTTCATAATGCCATGCACACGGTCAAGCAGTCCAGTGCCAGAGGCAGCAAAGCAACCCCGAAAACATCAGGGAACCTCCGCCATGTTTGACTGTAGGGACCGTGTTCTTTTCTTTGAATGCCTCTTTTTTTTCCTGTACACTCTATGTTGATGGTTTTCCCAAAAAGCTCGACTTTTGTCTCATCTGACCAGAGAACATTCTTCCAAAACGTTTTAGGCTTTCTCAGGTAAGTTTTGGCAAACTCCAGCCTGGCTTTTTTATGTCTGGGGGTAAGAAGTCTTCCTGGGTATCCTACATACAGTCCCTTTTCATTCAGACGCGACGGATAGTACGGGTTGACACTGTTGTATCCTCGGACTGCAGGGCAGCTTGAACTTGTTTGGATGTTAGTCGAGGTTCTTTATCCACTATCCGCACAATCTTGCGTTGAAATCTCTCGTCAATTTTTCTTTTCCTTACACATCTAGGGAGGTTAGCCACAGTGCCATCGGCTTTACACTTCTTGATGACACTGCGCACGGCAGACACAGGAACATTCAGGTCTTTGGAGATGGACTTGTAGCCTTGAGATTGCTCATGCTTCCTCACAATTTGGTTTCTCAAGTCCTCAGACAGTTCTTTGTTCTTCTTTCTTTTCTCCATGCTCAATGTGGTGACACAAGGACACAGGACAGAGGTTGAGTCAACTTTAATCCATGATAACTGGCTGCAAATGTGATTTAGTTATTGCCAACACCTGTTAGGTGCCACAGGTAAGTTACAGGTGCTGGTGATCACACCAATTAGAGAAGCATCACACGATTTTTCATACAGTGCCAATACTTTTGTCCACCCCCTTTTTCAGGTTTGGTGTGGAATTATATCCAATTTGGCTTTAGGTCAATTCTTTTTGTGTTTTTTCATTGAAGACAAATTAAATGAAGATAATAATTCCAAAGAATTTGTGTTTGTAATCATTTTCAGGAAGAAACTGAGTATTATCTGACTGAATTGCAGGGGTGCCAATACTTTTTGCCACCACTCTACATAACAAGAAAAGTGAATGACATCCCTGAAGTCTCATGCACACGCTGCTTATTTTTTCCTTGCAGATTTGAAGCAGATTAAAATCTGCATAAAGTCATTTCTTGCAGTGTATTTCACCCGTACTAATGGGGGAAAATACATTAAGCATGGGAAAAATATGGAAATTTTTTTTTTATTTTACGCAGCACTCTGCCCCTCAGGCTCAGGCATTTTTAATTACAGCAGGATCCTACCTTCTCATAGAGATGTAGACTTTGGTCTAAGAGAGGATTCACATTAGTCTGGTTCCCAGCAATGAAAATCGCCTTATCGTGGCTGCCGGATACACATGTTTTGGCGAATTTATGCGCTAAGTATTCTCAATTTGTCATATTTTCTAGTGCAGTAATGCAATTCAATTTTCATATTTCATGTTTGCATGCTATAGCACTACAGAGTGCTACTTTATTTGTTTAGTTGTATATGGAGATGGATGCTTTTAGTAAGCACCTGTTCGCACCTGATTTCTGTTTGGAAGTGACAGTCAGTTTTTTTATATTAGCCTCTGTTTGAAGACTTCCATTGAAGGAGAACTCACACCTCTCGTGGCCGCCAGTTCCACTCATTGATCACCATGTCAAAAAATGTTTTCTAATATCTAATCTGTGTCTTCTTCCATTCAGTTTCATCCCATTGCTTCTAGTCTTTCCTTGTGCAAAAGAGAATGATGATCCCTCTACACTGTGACAGCCCTTCAGATATTTGTAGACAGCTATTAAGTCTCCTCTCAGTCTTCTTTTTTGCAGCTAAACATTCGCAGATCCTCTAACTGTTCATCATAGGACATACTTTGTAGTCTGCTCACCATCCTGGTCGCTCTTCTCTGAACTTGCTCCAGTTTTTCAATGTCTTTTGTAAAATGTGGTGCCCAAAACTGGACACAGTATTCCAGATGAGGTCTGACCAAGGAGGAGTAGAGCGGGATAATGACTTCACCTGATCTTCTCTTAATACATCTTAGAACTGTGTTTGCCATGTTGACTCTTGTGTGGTCTGTGATCTATTAGTATACCCAAGTCTTCACACGTGTTGTTTCTTAGTACTATTCCTCCCATTCTATAGATGCAATTTTTGTTTTTCTTGAACAGGCTCGCTCTTGTTATCTCCACCTCAAAAACATCTCTAGAATTCGACCTTTTCTTACTTTTAACTCTGCAAAAACTCTTACTGCTTCTCTTATTCATTCTCGTCTGGACTATTGTAACACTCTACTAATCGGTTTCCCTCTTACCAAACTCTCCCCTCTCCAATCTGTCTTGAATTCTGCAGCCAGAATCATATTCCTCACCAATCGTTACACCGATGACTCTACCTTGTGCCAGTCATTGCACTGGTTACCCATCCACTACAGAATCCAGTACAAACGCTTTGCGTGTGGGCCTATATAATATTCATTGCCCTCAATTGTAGGTCTATTTATACTTGTGGCCATCAAGTGTAGGCCTATATATACTCGTGGCCCTCATATGTAGGCCTATTTATATCCGTGTCCCTCGGGTGTAGGTCTATATATACTCATAGCCCTTAGGTGTACAGCTCTATTTACTCATAGCCCTTGGGTGTAGGCCTATATCTACTCGTGGGCTACTGGTTCAGGCCTATATATACTCGTGACCCTCGGATGTAGGCCTATATAAATTTGTGGGCATCAGGTATAGACCTATATATACTCGTGACCCTCTGTTGTAGACCAATATATACTTGTGGTCCTCGGTTGAAGGCCTATATCGTATATACTTGTGGCCCTCAGGTGTAGATTAATATATACTTTTGGACCTCAGGTGTAGGCCTCTATATACACGTGGCCCTTTAGGTGTAGATCAATATATATTTCTGGACCTCAGCTGTAGATGTATATTATATATACATATATACTCATGGCCGTGGGTGTAGGCCTATATATACGCGTGACCATCAGGTGTAGGTCTATATACAGTGGGTAAGGAAAGTATTCAGACCCCTTTACATTTTTCACTCTTTGTTTCATTGCAGCCATTTGATAAATTCAAAAATGTTCATTTTTTTCTCATTAATGTACACTCTGCACCCCATCTTGACTGAAAAGAACAGAAATGTAGAAATTTTTGCAAATTTATTAAAAAAGAAAAACTGAAATCTCACATGGTCATAAGTATTCAGCCCCTTTGCTCAGTATTGGGTAGAAGCACCTTTTGAGCTAGTTCAGCCATGAGTCTTCTTGGGAATGATGGAACAAGTTTTTCACCCCTGGATTTGGGGATCCTCTGCCATTCTTCCTTGCAGATCCTCTCTAGTTCCATCAGGTTGGATGGTGAACGTTGGTGGACAGCCATTTTCAGGTCTCTCCAGAGATGCTCAGTTGGGTTTAGGTCAGGGCTCTGGCTGGGTCAGTCAAGAATGGTCACAGAGTTGTTTTGAAGCCACTCCTTTGTTATTTTAGCTGTGTGCTTGGGGTCATTGTCTTGTTGGATGGTGATCCTTCGGCCAAGTCTGAGGTCCAGAGCACTCTGGCAGAGGTTTTCATCTAGGATATTGCTGTAGTTGGCTGCATTCATGTTTCCTTCAATTGCAACCAGTCGTCCTGTCCCTGCAGCTGAAAAACACCCCCATAGTATGATGCTGCCACCACCATGTTTCACTGTTGGGATTGTATTGGGCAGGTGATGATGAGCAATACCTGGTTCTCTCCACACACACCGCTTAGAATTATGACCAAAAAGTTCTATCTTCATCTCATCAGACCAGAGAATCTTATTTATCATAGTCTGGAAGTCCTTCATGTGGTTTTTAGCAAACTCTAAGTGGGCTTTCATATGTCTGGCACTGAGGAGAGTCTTCCTTCTGGCCACTCTGCCATACAGGCCCGAATGAAGTGATAGTTGACTTTGTGGAACTTTCTCCCATCTCCCTTCTGCATCTATGGAGCTCAGCCACAGTGATCTTGGGGTTCTTCTTTACCTCTCTCACCAAGTCTTTTCTTCCACGATTGCTCAGTTTGGCTAGAGAGCCAGGTCTAGGAAGACTTCAGGTGGTCCCAAACTTCTTCCATTTAAGGATTATAGAGGCCACTGTGCTCTTAGGAAACTTGATTACTGCAGAAATTTTTGTGTAACCTTGGCCAGATCTGTGCCTTGCCACAATTCTGTCTCTGAGCTCCTTGGCCAGTTCCTTTGACCTCATGATCCTCATTTGGTCTGACATGCTCTGTGAGCTGTGAGGTCTTATATAGACAGGTGTGCGTGTGTCGACCCGCCACCACAATTGTGGGTTACCAGGGCAATGGGGTACTCAGAGCCGAGCCCATGGAAGTCTATGGGGATTGTCACAGGTAGCTGTGGCTCGGTCTGTGGCCCTGGCGGTCTGGCGTAGGTTGGGGGAATATTTACAGGGGATAGATTTATACAGTTCGTGACGCCACCTGTAGTCTTCTGGTAATTTGTACCAGCGCTGCTATAGATCTCTGAGGGGATGGTGATGCAGCTAGATGTCGGGTCCCCTACAGGTGGGACTCTTCCCTCAGGTCGGTAGTTAGGTAGGGATTGTGCAGGCATGCAATAAATAACTCAGTCTCACACGGTCAGCGTCTTTCCATACCTTTACTTGCAAGATGGTAAGGCAGGTCCCAGGGAGGCTGATGGGGTTGATGGAGGATGAGCTTTGAGGCAACAGCTAAGCAAGTTAGGGGCCTCCTTTACTGTCCAATAATGATGAGTACAACCAGCTTGCAGCGTAGTTCCCTCAATAACTCCAGCTATTCCATAGCTGTTCTGCCCAGTCAGGTTTGTGGTGAAGCCTTCCAATTGATGAAACTAGGTTCTTGCTTTTGTCTGCGCTTGACTCAAAGTCCCTATTTCACCTGACTCCGGTTACGTACTGACTATATGGGGCTGTTTGCCGCGACCTAGGGTCCGGTAAATCCCTGGTTTTCTTACCACTATGCTTGTAGCAAATAGTGATCCTTCGGTCCCCAGTGACCGGTAGCAATGTGCAGGACTTTTCCAAGTCAAAAGCACTTTTCCAATAATCTTCCTTCCACTTTGCCCTTCGATTTGCTCGACTCTTAATAGATAGTTCAGTCTTTCTTCCAGTGGGGCACAGCTCTGACTAGGCTAAGGTGAATAAGACCACCTGTACCAGCCTCCACTTTCTGAACTGATGATAGACTCAAACTGGACACGTCTACTCTGTCCAAGGACAGGAAACTGACTGACTAAAATCACTCCCTTCCACACCCCTGCTGGGTGTGTCAGAAGTGTACATGATGTCATGAAGAGACCTTAACTGTTACCTCTCCACTCATCCTCCTGGTATTGTGTACCAGGGCTACACATTCCCCCATGGTAAACGACAGCACTCCCGGGCTGTAAAATATAAAGAGACATTTTTGTTTATGCAAGAAAACATTAACAATAACATTAATTCGTCCCATCCGGGAGGTGAGGATATCTTGAACGTTGCAAACAATAACATTATAGAGAAATACAAATATTAAATAAACATGTTCATAAAAATAGACAATATACTTGTGAAGGACCCGCACCAAACCTTCAACGTGGGTCCTGGGTGGGCTGCAGGACATCCGAATGCAGACCTCACTCAGTGCCACACCACACGGGTTTTCTGTTCAGAGGTAAGTCAAGGCTTCATGTGAAACCATTAAAAAGGCACCTTAGTGCAACTATTTACAGGATACAGTTTTTGGGCTGGCTCAGTCCTCAGCCTCTGAGTCCATTATAAGACATAATAGGGAAAAACACATATATATATAGACTTTTTACAATATTCACATGAATTCGTTATAATCACTGCTGATATCTAATGGGTAACTTCCCTTTGGTGGTTCGCTCTGATCTACGTGGTGTAGCTTCAGGTATATCAAGTTGCGATCTGTCTGCACTGTGTAACGGCAAACTATAGAACTGCCTTAATCTTTCTATGGATCTGGCAAGCGTACTGATGGCTGGGCGGTGTGAGTCAGCTTCACCAGGGGATCCCATAGTATGGGGCGCTGCTTCAGATGATCCTTCTTGAGATTCCACAGGTTGAGGTGTTGCTGGAATGGGTAACTCCTGAGCGGGCTCAACTGGCACCACAGGCACAACTGGAGGTAGAACTTCCTCTTGTGGCTGATAAAACTGCAACACTGGAATTATCACAGCATCTCCCAGTCTAGGCCAATCCGCAGGAAAATCTCCCAGATCCGTGTGTATGACCTCTTCCTTTCCTTCCTCTTGATTAAGGACAGGGTTCTTTTCACAACGCTTTAAGGGTTCTGGACACAATTTCAAATGATCTCTGGACACAGTGATTGTTGTTCTTCCTCCGTCCTTACTGACGACACAAACTTTTCTGTTGTCATATTTAGAATCTTGTATGACGTAGGGTTCTTGCTCCCACTGATTATCCAATTTGTGCATCTTCCTTTTCCTTTTTAATACTACCTCTCCAGGCATCAAAGGCTTGGCAGGAGCATTTCTGTTGTAAACATCTTCCTGTTTCTCCCGTGCCTTATTGAGACTTTCCTCCACACAGATTTGCACTCTTCTGTACTGCTCTTGCCGATTGACGTCCCAGTTTTCAACAGCGTCGTCTGCCTCCGGTTCTACCACCCCAAGTTCTAGATCCATTGGTAGTCTTCCGGGCCTTGCTCTCATAAGATAGGCTGGAGTGCAGTTAGTTGAGCTTACAGGTATATGATTATACAAATCAACCAAATCAGGTAGTAAATCCGGCCATTGATTCCTGTCTTCCAACGGTATGGATCTCAACAAGTCAAGGACAATATGGTTCATTTTTTCGCAAAGACCGTTGGTTTGAGGGTGATATGGTGTTGTTCTTATTTTCTTGCACCCGTACATGTGACAGAATTCCTTGAATAAATCAGCTTCGAAAGCAGGTCCCTGATCGGTTAATACTTGCTCAGGATACCCATGCGGTCTGCAGAAGCTTGCTTGAAAGGTTTTCGCGGCCGTCACTGCGGTCTGGTCCTTAACTGGAACGACTACCAGAAATCTGGAGTAATGGTCCACCATGGTCAAGGCGTATGAGTATCCAGTTCTACTTGGCGACAGTTTGACGTGGTCCAGGGCCACAATCTCCAGGGGACGAGTCGTCCGGATAGGTTGCAGGGGTGCCTTCTGACTACCGTAGTCCTTTCTTCTGAGACCACAGGGTCCACAGTTCCGACACCACCTCTCGATGGAGCTGCGCATCCCTACCCAGTAGAACCGGCATCTCAACAGGGTCTCCAGCTTTCTCCAGCCAAAGTGTCCTGCTTGATCGTGGTACGCTTCCAACACCATTGGGACGTCTGCCTTGGGGACCACTATTTGCCAGACCATCTCATGGGTTCTGGGGTTGACGTATCTCCTGCACAACTTCTCACGGTATAGGAACAACCTGCTTTTCTCGTTCCACAGGAGCTTTGCTGACATAGGTGCATCCTTTTCCAAAGAGGAGCCTTCCTGTCTTAACAACTCCTTGATGCGGCTGACCACTGGATCACTGTCCTGAGTCTCCTTCCAACTGTGATGGGTAAAGGATTTAATGTGGCACCATACTGCTTTCTGTGGACTCGATGCTCGTGGACTATCCCATTTCGATGGAACGCAGGTAGCTCAATTTCTTCCAGGTCGTCCGATTCTTCTTCCGTATCAGAGTCATGCGGCATTCGGGACAACGCATCAGCATTAGCATTCTTTCGACCTGCCCGGTACTTGATAGTAAACTGGTAATTGGACAACCGAGCCATCCATCGCTGTTCCATGGCGCCCAGCTTGGCGGTTTCCAGGTGCGTTAATGGGTTGTTGTCTGTGTACGCCGTGAACTTATTGGAGGCCAGATAGTGCTTAAATCTTTCAGTAATGGCCCAGACCAGCGCCAGAAACTCCAGCTTGAAGCTGCTATAATTTTCCGGATTTCTCTCCGTTGGCCTGAGTTTTCTGCTAGCATAAGCGATGACTTTTTCTTGGCCATTCTGCTTCTGACTGAGAACTGCTCCCAAACCTTCATTACTGGCGTCGGTGTACAACAGGAACGGTTGGCTGTAATCAGGATAGGTTAAGATCTCATCACCTGTCAGGATCTCTTTCATCTTTTGGAATGCTTCAGCCTGTTCTTTACCCCAATTGAAAGGAGGGTTTCTGCTCTTTAGGGATTGTCCTACTAGGAGGTCCTGTAAAGGAGCTGCCTTCTTCGTGTAATCTTTCACGAATCTCCTGTAGTAACCCGTTAGTCCCAGGAACTGTCGCACTTCCTTAAGGTTCTTCGGCTCCGGCCACTTCTGGATGGCAGTGACTTTCTCTGGGTCTGGCGCTACTCCTTCCGAACTGACGATGTGCCCCAAGTATTGTACCTTCTGCTTGAGTAGATGGCATTTTGAGGGTTTTAATTTCATCCCGTACCTGGACAGGGACTCGAATACTTCTGCCAGGTGCTTCAGATGGTCCTCATATGTCTTGGAATACACGATAACGTCGTCTAGGTATAGCAGCACGGTTTCAAAATTGAGATGTCCCAGACAGTTTTCCATCACTCTCTGAAATGTTCCTGGGGCACTACTGAGCCCAAACGGCATTCTGTCGAACTCACAGAGCCCCATTGGGGTGGTGAAAGCCGTTTTCTCACGATCCTCCTCAGCCACAGCCACTTGCCAGTAACCACTAGTCAGATCGAGGGTAGAAAAGTAGTTAGCCGTTTTCAGAGCAGCTAATGATTCCTCTATACGTGGTAACGGGTATGCATCCTTGTGTGTTATGCGGTTCACCTGCCTGTAATCCACACACATTCTCATACTACCATCTTTCTTTTTAACCAGAACTAGAGGTGCTGCCCAGGGGCTACAACTATCCCTTATCACCCCAGCTTTCTTCATATCATTCAACATTTCTTTAGCCTTCTGATAATGAGCTGGAGGTATGGGCCTATACCGCTCTTTGATGGGAGGATGATTGCCTGTAGGGATATGATGTTGTACTCCCTTAATTGTCCCAAAATCAAGTGGATTTTTGCTAAACACTTGGGCATACTCTTGCACCACCCGTAATACCCCTTGCTTCTGGTGAGCGGGAGTGGTGTCCGTCCCAACATGGAGTTGCTGACACCATTCCGCCACCTGAGTTGCTGGGTCATTGTCCTCCTCTATTTGACAGGAGTCTAAGGACTCAGCCGGGAGAATAGAATTATTATCAACAGCATGAAGTTTAGCAATGGTTGCATAACGGGGTAAATTTACCTCATCATCTCCCCAATTGAGAAGCCGTACCGGTACTCTTCCATTCACCACTTCTACTACTCCTCTAGCAGTCATAAGTGTAGGTCTATGTTCTGAATGGTGGGGTTCTACTACAGCTTGGTAATTCTGTCCTCTCAGACCTATGGCTGCCCTGCACCAAATGATCATTTCACTCATCGGGGGTATCACAATAGGATCCGAGTCAGTGACCCGTACATTACCAATTTCGCCGTCGGTAAGCTTCGCTTGCTGCTGACACACCAGGGCCCGGATCTCTCTTTGGATTACTCCTCTCTGCCTTGGTCGGGCAATCTCAGCGAGCTGTTGGAGCAAGAACACAACTTCTCCCAAACAATTACCGATAATGTTAGTACCCAAAATTATATTTAAACCGTTCTCCTCATTTACAGTCTTTACTACCAGAAGCCCTTGGTCTTTCAACTCCTCTCTGCCCACCTTTACATCTACACATTTTGTTCCGAGTACTTCTACAGGAAGACCATTAGAAGCATACACAGTAAAGTCAAGGCTCGGAGGTTTAAGACTGTCCATTGACCAGTACTTGGTATATAGAGCATCAGGTATTAGGGTCACCTGGGACCCAGTGTCTAACAATGCTGGAACAGCAATACCATCTAGAATAATAGACAGGTAGGGTCGCCCGCCCACATACCTGCGGTTCCAGTCTAGGGGGCCTGACGGGTATTCTCCTGGGTGTTGGCCCTTGGACCCAGGTTCTGCCCGTTTAAAGGACACTGTGGAGACAGATGACCTTTCCGGTTGCAGCGATAACAGATGATCTCTCGACGAGGAGGGTGTTGATCAGAGGTCGCTCCTGGGGGTGGCGTTGTCCTCCTCTGGGGGGGCGACGTCTTCTTTCTTCTCCGGTGCATCCACGGGACGTCTTCTGGGCAGTCAGCTAACAAGATCTTTCCTTCCTCCTCTTTCCGCAGCTGCAGGGCACTCATCACAGCAGCCAGATTTTTAGTCAGCTGGCGCACCTCTGAGCGCAGACAGTCCAATTCACTAGGAGGTGTCACCTGCGCTTTGGCTTCAGCCACTAGCGGGGAAAAGGGGGTTACTGCCGGTTCCAGAGTGACTTCAGCCTGATGATGTTGGGTTGCTACCTCGGGTTTGCCCAGGGGCCGCAGCCCTTTTATTGCCATGTCCTTTAGGGCATCAAAGGTAGCATCTGGATGATCTAAGGACCACCAATTTACAGTTCTGCGTTCCTCTTGGGATCTCAATCCCTGTATAAATTGCTCTTTCAACATTTTATTCTCATCGATAGCATTTAAATTGTTAATTTGCTTGAGGGCTCTCAGGGCTCCCTGTAGTCGGCAAGCGTAGTCCCGGATGCTGTCACCTGGCTGTTGTGAACAGTGATAGAAGGCCATCCGGAGATCCGTTTCTGTGCGGTCTTCAAATATGGCATGCAGCTTAAGGAAGATCGCAGGTACCGACTCCTGATCAACGGTATCCCAAGTCTCCACTTCCCTCTCAGCAGCGCCAGTTAGCTGCCCTATTAGCACAGCAGCTTTTTGTCTCTCTGGCATGGAGTACATTTCTAGGATGCTGCATAACTTCCGCTTGAAGCCTGCTAATGTGCCTGGCTCACCGCTGTATTGGGGAAGCCATTTCGCCCCAGGCATATATGGGAGCGTTAGTGGCATGATCGGGACTACCGGACTGGGTGCAGGGCCTGCGCCCCCATCTGGCGCTACAATACCAGACGGTGCGGGATTGGGGCCTCCGGCCGGGGCCGCACTGTCAGCCGGTTGTTGTGACATCTTAGCGCCCCCTTGGTTAAACGGAGCCTACCGGTTTCAGACGCTGCTATTTCACAGGCACCGCAGTGGGAACAGGACCTTCGTCGCAGGCGCTCTGATGTCAGAGCGTTCACTTCCTGTTGCAGGACCTGCCGATGAGTCAGAGCCGGGGGCGTGTCCAAGACTCTGCGCGCTCTTTCAGGTACGCCCACCTTCTTCTCCAGCGCCTGAGGGCGCGAATATGGCGACAAAAATGGCGATTTTTGGCGCCAAAGGTGCAAACAGTCCTTTTTCACAAAAACAATCCACAGGCACACAGGGCTCGCAATGCTGCAAGTTTCGGATCCTGTTCGTGACGCCAATTTGTGTCGACCCGCCACCACAATTGTGGGTTACCAGGGCAATGGGGTACTCAGAGCCGAGCCCATGGAAGTCTATGGGGATTGTCACAGGTAGCTGTGGCTCGGTCTGTGGCCCTGGCGGTCTGGCGTATGTTGGGGGAATATTTACAGGGGATAGATTTATATACAGTTCGTGACGCCACCTGTAGTCTTCTGGTAATTTGTACCAGCGCTGCTATAGATCTCTGAGGGGATGGTGATGCAGCTAGATGTCGGGTCCCCTACAGGTGGGACTCTTCCCTCAGGTCGGTAGTTAGGTAGGGATTGTGCAGGCATGCAATAATAACTCAGTCTCACACGGTCAGCGTCTTTCCATACCTTTACTTGCAAGATGGTAAGGCAGGTCCCAGGGAGGCTGATGGGGTTGATGGAGGATGAGCTTTGAGGCAACAGCTAAGCAAGTTAGGGGCCTCCTTTACTGTCCAATAATGATGAGTACAACCAGCTTGCAGCGTAGTTCCCTCAATAACTCCAGCTATTCCATAGCTGTTCTGCCCAGTCAGGTTTGTGGTGAAGCCTTCCAATTGATGAAACTAGGTTCTTGCTTTTGTCTGCGCTTGACTCAAAGTCCCTATTTCACCTGACTCCGGTTACGTACTGACTATATGGGGCTGTTTGCCGCGACCTAGGGTCCGGTAAATCCCTGGTTTTCTTACCACTATGCTTGTAGCAAATAGTGATCCTTCGGTCCCCAGTGACCGGTAGCAATGTGCAGGACTTTTCCAAGTCAAAAGCACTTTTCCAATAATCTTCCTTCCACTTTGCCCTTCGATTTGCTCGACTCTTAATAGATAGTTCAGTCTTTCTTCCAGTGGGGCACAGCTCTGACTAGGCTAAGGTGAATAAGACCACCTGTACCAGCCTCCACTTTCTGAACTGATGATAGACTCAAACTGGACACGTCTACTCTGTCCAAGGACAGGAAACTGACTGACTAAAATCACTCCCTTCCACACCCCTGCTGGGTGTGTCAGAAGTGTACATGATGTCATGAAGAGACCTTAACTGTTACCTCTCCACTCATCCTCCTGGTATTGTGTACCAGGGCTACACATGCGCCTTTACAAATCAAGTCCTATCAGATTAATTAAACACAACTGGACCCCAGTGATGGAGTAGAACCATCTCAAGGAGGATCACAAGGAAATGGACAGCAAGTGACGTAAATATGAGTGTCTGAGCAAAGGGTCTGAATACTTATGACCATGTGATATTTCAGTATTTCTTTTTTTTAAATTAGCAAAAATTTCTGAGCTTTTTTTCAGTCAAAATGGGGTGCAGCGTGTACATTAATGAGAAAAAAATTAACTTTTTGAATTTACCAAATGGCTGCAATGAAACAAAGAGTGAAAAATTTAAAGGGGTCTGAATACTTTCTGTACACACTGTATATATACACTGCTCAAAAAATAAAGGGAACACTTAAACAGCAGAATAAAGCTCCAAGTATATTAAACTTCTGTGAAATCAAACTGTTCACTAAGGAATCAGCACTGATTGACAATCAATGTCACATGCTGTTGTGCAAATGAAATAGACAACAGATGGAAATTATTGACAATTATCAAGACACACTCAATAAAGGAGTGGTTCTGCAGGTGGGGACCACAGACCACATCTCAGTACCAATGCTTTCTGGCTGATGTTTTAGTCACTTTTGAATGTTGGTTGTGCTTTCACACTTTTGGTAGCATGAGACAGACTCTACAACCCACACAAGTGGCTCAGGTAGTGCAGCTCATCCAGGATGGCACATCAATGCGAGCTGTGGCAAGAAGGTTTGCTGTGTCTGTCAGCGTAGTGTCCAGAGGCTGGATGCGCTACCAGGATACAGGCCAGTACACCAGGAGACGTAGAGGGCGCCGTAGGAGGGCATCAACCCAGCAGCAGGACCACTACCTCCACCTTTGTGCAAGGAGGAACAGGAGTACTGCCAGAGCCCTGCAAAATGACCTCCTGCAGGCCACAAATGTGCATGTGTCTGCACAAATGGTTAGAAACCAATTCCATGAGGATGGTCTGAGTGCCCGATGTCCACAGATGGGGGTTGTGCTCACAGCCCAACACCGTGCAGGAACTTAGCATTTGCCACAGAACACCAGGATTGGTAAATTCGCCACTGATGCCCTGTGCTCTTCACAGATGAAAGCAGGTTAACACTGAGCACATGTGACAGACGTGACAGGGTCTGGAGACGCCGTGGAGAGCGATCTGATGCCTGCAACATCCTTCAGCATGACCGGTTTGGCAATGGGTCAGTAATGGTATGGGGTGGCATTTCTTTGGAGGGCTGCACAGCCCTCCATGAGCTCGCCAGAGGTAGCCTGACTGCCATTAGGTACCGAGATGAGATCCTCAGACCCCTTGTGTGACAATATGCTGGTGCGCTTGGCCCTGGGTTCCTCCTAATGCAGGACAATGCCAGACCTCATGTGGCTGGAGTGTGTCATCAGTTCCTGCAAGATGAAGGCATTGAAGCTATGGACTGGCCCGCCCGTTCCCCAGACCTGAATCCGATTGAGCACATCTGGGACATCATGTCTCGCTCCATCCACCAACGTCGTTTGTTCAGAACAAAGTATTCAATGAGAATATTTCATTCATTCAGATCTAGGATGTGTTATTTGAGTGTTCCCTTTATTTTTTGAGCAGTGTATATATATATATGTATATATATATATATATATACATATATATATATATACTCATGGCCTTTGAGTGTAGGCCTATATATACGCATGACCATCAGGTGTAGTTCTATATATACTCGTAACCGTTGAGTGTAGACCTTTATATACCTATACATATGCGTCTGTGTTCCCAAAGCTTGAACCTATAAATGTTCTATTATGATCTAGAGTCAGCGATAACTCGCGACCACTTACTGCTCCTTCACTTCCCGTTCGGCTGCCACGCCCGATCACATAGATGCCCCTCCTCTACCATTCTTGAATTCCCAAATATACTCAGCAACAGACAACGCATCATTTCACTGCAACTTGCTGTAATGTTCACATCAGAGCTCCATCTTCAATGTCAGCTGGTCGGCCTGGCACATAAGTTGAAAATTTCTTTCAATGTCAAATGAAGATTATTTTTCATCTGTTGAGGAGGGCTCCCAAAAGACGAGTAGCTCAAAGACTGGTGCCTAGTATGCGTATAATTGGTAATCCGGCACTGATGAAGGTGGCACAGTGGTTTGTCAGTACCGCAGGCCATTCAATTCTATACAAGTCAATGATGGTGAGCTGTATTACCAGGAACCATCATACCAATGTGCACAGCACTGCGTCTACATCATCAGGGAGATTGTACGGGTTGAACGCCATCCAATCGAACATTAGATAGATCCACAGAGATGAGGTCCAACAGCCATGTCAGTAGTCCAAGGCCGCCAGAGAGGAGTTCTGAGAATGGCTTCCTAGCTGTTGAAATTCCTGGTGCCTCTTCAGATTTGTAGGTCTGGCCCAACATCATTGTAGCAATGTGTCACATTGTCATAGAATGTTGCACAAGGTCGGCTAAAAGAAGACTTGAGGATGGCAGCAGGTAGGAGTTTGTTCTCAGGACTTTCGTCCGTCAGATACGGATTAATGACATAACTGCTAGATCAGGGTCCTACAATTTAATTCATTCATCTCTACCATTAATATACTGTATAATAGCAAGAAGAAAACTTTCACTTGAGGGATTCCCGAAGATGACTTAATTATTTTCATTAAGCTGTCCTTGTACACTGGCTGAAGAACTCATTCTTCACCGGAGATCGCTCCAAGCTGGTTTGTGCCAGAGTGACTATTACCTTCAGTCCTACTATGGTGCGTATTTATCTCACGTCCTATCACTTTCACCCATCACAGTGGACACTACACTACTATCTTTCACAGATCATGACTACCACCATCTGCAGAATGTGAATTGCAATATGCTCAACCCATGTCAACCAGGAGTATGGTCTCCAAGTCATATAGTTCAAGTCCTTTTCGGAAGGAAGTCCCACCACTTTTAACAACCACTTTGAACATTTTGCATCAACAGTAAAGCAATACTCCACATGTGAAACTCCCGATGACTGCAGAATAACTGGAGGAGATGATCAATGTGCTGTTCCGTCTGTCTGGTTATGTATTGTATTATTTCCATGCTGTGTATAATCTATTCTTTCATGCTCTCTGCTGTCACCTGGGTGGCCCTTTCTTTGTGGTAGCCTGTAACTAATTAATTCTGGTACATGCCTTTCACTTCCTGTGCTGAGGTCACTGCTTCTTCTTCCTGTTAGCAGCCATTTGCTTGTTAGTTCTTTATGGGAGAGACGCTTTGCACCGAGCTGTGAAAGGCATGTTTTCGACCACTCACTCCTGCTGGTCACACTTGCAGCCACACTTGGTTCTACGTCTTGCTGCACCTCGTTTCACCTGCATTTCTGGAGAAGTTACTGTATACCAATCATAAACTGTATGTCCAGATTTCCAAATAAACAAGTCTGGACTTCACAATCCCTGAAGTGCATAATCTCTCCGGATGCTGAACAGCACTGGTCCTGTCTGCTCTGCATGAGGAAGCGGAGGGTAGGAAAACTCTCCCAGCCCCATTCAACTTCACCTCGATTCGCTTCATGTGGGGACAGAACAGTCAAAAACTGCCTTGAAGCCCGGCCAGAATTACCTTTATATCCCTATCCTCTTTCCTGCGCTCTGCCTGTTCACGTACTGCAGCCCTGCTCTGCTAAGAAACTATCTGCATCGTCACCCCAGACCGCATTGTGCATAGAGACTCTCTGTATGTTATACTACATCGCTGCAGATTGTTGGACTGTAAAACCCCACAATTCTCTAAAAACACCTTGGGAATCTTACCAGGACGTCTTAACTAAGCTGCACTGCGATTTCCGGCCCCCAATTCAAAAGTTCAGTTGCTTAAAGAGACAGCGCACCTTAAATCAAAATGGCCGAAAAAGACCCTGCACAGTCTCCCACTGCTGAAACAGAGCAAATACAACCTGACACTGCCCATCATGAAGACCAGGAAGCAGTACCCATGCTTCCAGAAGACCAAGTCGTTCGACAAAAACGCTCTGTCAAACCAACCATAAAAGCTGTTGAAAATTATCACAATATGAAGGATGAGTACAACGACAGCCTGGACGACCTATGGGAGCGAGTTACCTCCCTCATGTCAAGCGTCCAACGCCACAAAGATGATGCAGTGAGTTTACAGGATACTATAAGACGGCTAGAAACGGCCCATGGTAGATACAAGAGACTGTCCGCAAGGTATGCCGCCTTCCTAAAAGACTCTAATATTGACGAAGCCTCATCAGAGTTATGCAAAGTAGATTCCACAGACAGAAAGGAACGCCGCCATGCAAGACGCCAAGGATAAAGCGGAGCTCCGTATTGCTCATCTGCAAGAATCAAGATCCCACAGGTCAGGCTCATCCAGACGCTCTTATCGGTCGTACAAATCATCCTGCTCAAGAACTTCAGCCCTCAGCGACAGAATTCTAGAGGCCCGTTTAAACGCAGAGCGATCCAAACTAAGACGTTCCTTTACAGAAAAGAAAGCAGAGGCAGTAGCCAAGAAAGCAGAAGCAGAGGCAGTAGCCAAGAAAGCTGAAGCAGAGGCAGAGGCTAAGAAAGCAGAGGCAGAAGCCAAGAAAGCTGAAGCAGAGGCAGAGGCCAAGAAAGCAGAGGCAGAAGGCAAGAAAGCAGAAGCAGAGGCTCAAGCAAAGATTCTTCAAACACAAATGGAGGAAGAAATCGCGCTAGCCGAAGTAAAAATGCTTGAGCAAGCATTGAAGCAAAACCTTGAACCGATTTACCTACCACCACAGGAAGAAGACGACCCAGCTGTTCGTACCAGCGACTAAGTGCAGAAACAGATATCTGCAGCACAAACCTTCTCCAGCGTCGTTCAACCCAACAATATGGAAACGTCCAAGTCGGCCCAACTTACGGTGCCAGTGGCACCCACAGCCTCCGCAGGGACCCAAGACCAACGCCATGACGTGTCCACTCAGGAGCAGTCATCACCGCAAGACGGCCACAAGGCGCACTCCAGCCCGCCTCCACAGTTCAGGCAGCAGTCATCGGAATCTCCAGAGATTAAACCACCACAGCTCAACCCTGCAGCAACATCATTCTACCCGGAACAATTCACCCTTCCACGCCTCACAGCTTATACACCCGAGGGGCACCACAAGCTAACACGGTAACAAGGAGTAAAGGATCAGACATGTCAGAGTTTGCCAGGTTCATGGTGAGCAGAGAGCTAATCAACACCAGTTTCTCAAAATTCGACGACCGTGCAGAGAACTACAGAGCCTGGAAAGCAACCTTCAAGGCTGCCATTGCCGACCTCAACCTATCCGCGGAGCAGGAGCTCGACCTCATGGTCAAATGGTTGGGTCCAGAATCCACAAACCATATCAAGAATCTTAGGACCGTCTATGTGGGACAAGCTGAAGCAGGTCTGGCTGCTGCCTGGCAGAGACTCGAAAGAACCTACGGCAGCGCTGAAGCCATAGAAAAGTCCATATTTAAGAGACTGCAGAATGTTCCAAGGATCAATCTTAAGGAAGCCCACAAACTTCTGGACTTAAGTGATCTGCTTATGGAGCTGGAACTTGTGAAAAGAGACCCCCATCTGTCTGGACTGTGCTACCTGGACAATGCCCATGGAGTGAACCCAATCGTCTCAAAGTTGCCACATAGTCTGCAAGAGAAGTGGGCAGTGTGCGTCTCCAGGTACAAAAGATTAATAAACACCAGCACAGCCCTGTAATGGAGGTGCACCAGTAGGTTCCCAGGCCGTAATAATTTGAATGAAAAGCTGGGCACACTCGTATGGGTGAGCAAAAAAGGTAATAGTTTAATGCACGTACAGTAGTCACAAAATCAGACGTTTCGGTCTATCACGACCTTCATCAGTGAACTACAAAGACAGAGTAAAACTAATAGTGATGCATGAAATAAGGTATATACAGTAGGAAGTAATAATGGCGGTCATATATAATAAGCAGTATAACTTTAGGATAACCACAACATCATGCCTCAGCAAAAATAACAAAGAAGAGAATCTTTTATGATATAAAGAAATTCAGGACATATGTGGACATACCTAGGTGAAGGTGACAGGCATCTTAGGTCTTATAATGGTTAGAAACTGATTGTTTGTAATCTGGGAAGCATAAATGTAGTGCTCTCATAATCAGCAAAAGGTTTGTGCACAGTGCTAAAGAGATATAATTACCAGATAAAACATACCACAAATATAAGATGGTGAAAGCGTGGTTATGCTGTGGTGTATAATTGAAAGTAGAGGATTAGTGTAAAGTATACACCCCCAAACCATCACGTTTTAAAAGAAATGTAACGTACCAGAGTGCAGGTCACTTGTTGTAAAATAATAGTAAGGCAGTTTTGTGCTGTGAAGACAATATAGTGGCCTAATCATCACTGTGAATGAAGACACCTTCAGAGCAACTAATTGGTGCGGACGCAATCGGACTTACCGATACCGGAAGTAAGGAGGCTGTGTGCTGTGCGGCTCCAGACGCGGCATCCACCGCTAGTCAAGAGGGGCCGCTGGTATGCAGCGTGCATCTATATATAGGGAGTATCGTGTGTTAGGGTCAAAGCAGTGCATGGCGATACCGGAAGTGCCGTAAACCGGAAGTGGAGTAAGCGTTCCACGAGAGTGGGCGTGGTGCGTTCCACAGGTGGGAGTGTCGCTGATTTGCGTTCCATAAGGATATGCTTGCGTGTCACAGGCGACATATTGATCAGAGGGTGAAGATAATGCTCAGTGATGAAAACAAAACTGTGTGAGATAGTCAATGAGGATGATTCTGTAAGGTAAAGGAATAATATTAGTAATATTTACGACTACAAAATGTGAGTACATTGACAAAGATAAGCAGAATAAATTGAGTAACATTGGTAAAATATAGCACTGTCACCTTCATGATTCACAGAAAAGCACAAAGATCATAATCTTTATTGAGTCCCTTGGGATGCAAAGTGTCTAATTCATGTATCCAATAAGCCTCTCTACGCTTAAGTAAAGTAATACGGTCACCTCCTCGTCGTGGCATAGGTACATGTTCCAGTACCTGAAAACGCAATTGGGATATGTTATGGCTTTTGGAGATGAAATGCTGTGGAATGGGTAGGAATAAATCCTTGCAACGGATAGTCGATTTGTGCTTTGAAATCCTATTTTTAATGCTCTGGTAGTCTCCCCAACGTATAAGAGACCACACGGGCACTTGATCAAGTATACAACGAAGTTCGAGTTGCAGGTGAAATACTGGTCAATGTTGTAGCGTTTACCCGTGTGTGGATGGTAGATTGCATTACCCCTGAGAATATTATTGCATTGATTGCAATTAAGACAGGGAAATGTACCCATTTTTGGGTTGACAGGAATCTTTGTATGGTAGTCGGTTTTTTTGAGCCCAGGTCAGCACGGACCAATTTGTCACGTATATTGCGTGCTCTTTTGAAACATGGTAGAAAAGGCTTTTTGAAGGCTTCAATAGTTGGATAAGCCGTTTGTAGGATGTGCCAGTATTTACGTATGCTTGTGTGTATTTTGTACGCTGCAGGATGGAACTCATGTACAAAAGGGATGCGTATACTGGTGTCGTTACCAGTGATCCTAGTATGTGGGGGTTACACCTTACGGTGTGTGGTGGGTAGCCCCTATTAAGGAACTTGGACTGCATCTCTTGTACACGAAGAGAACGGGTATCCAAATCTGAGACTATTCTTGTCACACGTTGTATCTGTGATTGTGGAATGGATTCCTTCATCTTTTGTGGATGGAAACTGGAGAAGTGTAATAGGCTATTTCTATCCGTTGGCTTAGAGTAAAGATCAGTAGATAGATTGCCAAGGGAATCTTTAAGTACCAAGGTGTCCAGAAAACTAAGTCAATGTAGGTCGTGGGTCATAGTAAAATCAAGACCTGGCCATGAGGTTTTTAGAAAATTGAAGAAGATATCCAGGGAGGTCAAATTGCCATTCCACACGCAAAAGATATCATCTATGTATCTCCTCCACACCAAGATGTTGGTGCGGAAGAGATCATGATGATAGATAAGGGTATCCTCGAAGTGGGCCATATAAGCATTGGCATAGGGAGGCGCCACATTCGAGCCCATGGCTGTGCCTTTGATTTGCAAATAATAATCATCCTCAAATAGGAAAAAAATTTTGTCAGTACTACAGTCAGTAGTTCACAGCACAAATTAATCTGATCAGGAAGTAAGTTGGAATTTGATAGTAAGTGTCTTGTGGAAGCTATTCCTTCGGTGTGTGGGATGGAGGTGTAAAGGTCTCTTACATCGAAGGAGACTAATATGGCCTCTGGTGGTATGGGGGTAATAGATTGAATCATACAAAGGAAGGAGCCAGTGTCAAGGAGAAAAGAGGCGGTATTTTTGATTAAAGGGGTAATGATTTTCTCCAGATAGATGGAAAGAGGAGAAAGGACGGAGTCAGTGGAAGCGACTATTGGGCGGCCCGGGGGGTTCCATAGGTTTTTGTGGATCTTTGGGAGGGTATAGAAGACGGGCGTGATAGGATGTTTTTTAACGAGAAATTCGCTCGTCTTCTGATCCAAAAAACCTATTGTAATGAAATGATCCAAAATCTTTTGGATGTCGTTTTGAATTTGTGCAGTCGGATCTCCTGATAGTTTCCTATATGTGGTAGTATCGCCTAGCTGGCGATGTACCTCGTTAATGTATAGGGATTTGTCCATAATAACGATGGCCCCTCCCTTATCAGCTGGTTTGATTATAATGTCTTTAGATTGTTGTAAGCATTTTAATGCCTGTCTATCCAGGGAGATAAATTGGCAGGATAATATATACGGCCTCGATTCGTATCTTGGCGAAGTTGTTGGAAAGATGTGTCAACAAACTTGACAAAGGTTTCCAAAGCATGGGACCCGGGAGGTGGTTTAAAGTTGCTTTTAGAGCGTAAGCCTAGGCTATCGGCAGTAATACAGTCTGGTGTTGGTAAAGATGGGTCAGGGGTATTTACTTGATTGGCAAAGAATACTTTCAATCGTAAACGTCTATAGAAGCGTTGGAGGTCCATATCAAGATTAAATGTACTGTTCTTATAGCTAGGACAAAAAGACAGTCCTTTCTGTAGGACTGAATGTTCAGCTATGCCTAGTGATTTGGAAGAGATATTTACCACCAACGAGTTGTTGCCTGGGAGCGCGTCACCCGGGTCGAGTCCATGTTTCTTGGACCTTCTATTCCCCCGCCTGGGCCTCTTCTTCTTTGTGAACGTCTTGGTCGGCCTAAAAAACGGTCTTGATAGGTATTTCTGTCTGATCTCTCCAGATCTGAACCGGAGGTGGATGCTTCTGGTGAGGAACGATAAGTGAGTCTTGTTGAGGATTTTTTGGAGAAGGGTCTGTCCCGCCATTTGTAGACCCTATCTAATTCATAATCCTCTTGGTCACGCTGGAACTTCAGACGTTTCCGTTGTTCTATATCACGTCGGTGTTGAGTGATGTTATCTTCAACCTTCTTTTAAGCGTGCTGAAGTCTTCTGCAGAGGTAGTTGCAAGGAGCTGGCTTTCAAGGTTTTTGATCTTTTCTTCGCTGGCGATGATCTCTTTATGGAGGTGCTCCAATGTCAGGACCATGAGATCAAAAGAACATTTGTTTAATATAAGTTCAAATTTGGAACAAAAATCTGCAGAGTCACTAAAGAGTGTGGGGCGAAGTGCTACCCGGAGACCCCGTGGAATGCGTTGGGCTTTAAGATACTCAGTAAGGGTTGCCCCATGTAGTTCCAAACCCGTGTGGTGCCGAAGTTCCCGTTCCCAGTCACGACCTCTGGTTTCGCTGGGGGGGATTTTAAGAAAGTCGCTTGATACTTTCGATAAGGCAATGATATTGGAGGTCTCCTCTGGGTTATAGGAGAAAGTAAATGAGGACATGGCCAAGAAAGGGCGTGCTTGGTGTAAGGTAAACTGTAGATTAATAAACACCAGCACAGCCCTGTAATGGAGGTGCACCAGTAGGTTCCCAGGCCGTAATAATTTGAATGAAAAGCTGGGCACACTCGTATGGGTGAGCAAAAAAGGTAATAGTTTAATGCACGTACAGTGCAGTCTGATTTTGTGACTACTGTACGTGCATTAAACTATTACCTTTTTTGCTCACCCATACGAGTGTGCCCAGCTTTTCATTCAAATTATTACAAATTATTAATCTAACAAACAACCTAGTAGGAGTGTTGATGAGGTTCAGGAAAGAGCCCATCGCCATCACTGCCGACATTGAACAGATGTTCCACTGTTTCATAGTCAGAGAGGATCACAGGAATTTCCTCAAGTTCTTGTGGCACAAGGACAACGACCCCAGCAAAGAGATGGTGGAGTATCGCATGAGGGTGCACATATTCCGGAACAGCCCTTTGCCCGCTGTGGCAACCTATGGCCTGCGGAGAACTGCACTGGAAGGAGAGTCCGAATATGGAACAGACGCCAGAGACTTTGTGGAAAAAGACTTCTATGTAGATGATGGACTGAAATCTCTACCCACAGAAGAAGCAGCGATTGACCTGCTTAAGAGGACCCAAGGTATGCTGTACCGAGCCAAGCTTAGACTGCACAAAATTGCTTCAAACAGCCCAGCTGTCATGAGAGCCTTTGAGTCAAGTGACCACGCACCAGGATTCAAGGACATAGACCTGGGACCAGACCGTTCGCCTGTGCAGAGAAGCTTAGACCTGAGGTGGAACCTGTCAGCCGACACCTTCGGGTTTCAAATCAACTGTGCAGACAAACCATTCACTAAACGTGGTGTCCTGTCAGTGGTGAACAGCTTATACGATCCACTGGGATTTGTAGCACCAATTACCATACAAGGTAAATCCCTTCTGAGACAGCTTTCCGAAACCGTCAAAGACTAGGATGCCCCACTCCCTCCTGATAAGGAACCAAAATGGGAAACCTGGAAGCAGTCCTTGTGTGCCTTGGATAAAATTCACATACCGAGATGCTACGCCAGAACCACATTTGCCGCTAGCACTAGGACAGAACTCCATGTGTTCTCGGATGCATCCACAGAGGCCATTGCAGCCGTTGCCTATCTGAAGGTGACGGGATCCGACAATCAAGATCACGTTGGGTTCGTCTTCGGCAAGGCTAAGTTGGGTCCCAAGCCTGACCACACTATTCCCAGGCTCGAACTCTGTGGGACTGTGCTTGCAGTAGAACTCGCAGTCTTTATACAGCATGAGCTGGACACCAACATAGATGACGTACAATACTACACTGACAGTAAGGTCATCTTAGGTTACATCCACAACCAAACAAGGCGCTTCTACGTGTACGTCAGTAACCGCATCGAGAGAATAAGGAGGTCTTCCAAGCCTGAGCAGTGGCACTATATCCCATCTGAGCTTAATCCAGCGGACAACGCCACTAGACCTATGTCTATAAGTTCTTTTGCTAACTTTCTTGGCTTTCAGATCCGAAGTTTCTGCTGGAACAGAAAGGAAGTGAACGTGTCCAGGAAGACTTCAGCATCCAGGATCCGGATAACGATCCAGAAGTCCGCTCCGAGGTCAGTGCTCTGGCCACGAACACTAAACCAACCTCCCGCCTCGGTTGCCAGCGCTTCAAACGCTTCTCCAATTGGATGAAACTCATCAAGACCATCACAAGGTTAGTCCACATTGCGAGATCTTATCACGACTCACATGGAAACAAAAACTGTCATGGTTGGCACGTCTGCCTTAAACCGCTCTCTACCGCGGACATTCCAGTAGGATAAAGACGAGCAGAACACTGCACTAGTACTTCGTCCATTGGACTACCGTTGGGTCGGAGATAGTTTGGCCTAGTGCGGCTTCTCTGATCCGAAGATGGGTTTCCTTTGGATTACCTCAGGAACTGACTTAAAGACATTCATTTACCTCATTTCAAAGTTATTAATGCATTTCATGCATGTTTATTTGTTTGTTTTTTCTAGGTTGTTGAACTTCATTTCAAAAGCACTAGTATATTGAAATCCTTTACGGAATTTCAGACGGGGAGTGTGCTGTTCCGTCTGTCTGGTTATGTATTGTATTATTTCCATGCTGTGTATAATCTATTCTTTCATGCTCTCTGCTGTCACCTGGTGGCCTTTTCTGTGTGGCAGCCTGTAACTAATTAATTCTGGTACATGCCTTTCACTTCCTGTGCTGAGGTCACTGCTTCTTCTTCCTGTTAGCAGCCATTTGCTTGTTAGTTCTTTATGGGAGAGACAAGCTTTGCACCGAGCTGTGAAAGGCATCAGTTTTCGACCACTCACTCCTGCTAGTCACACTTGCAGCCACACTTGGTGCTACGTCTTGCTGCACCTCGTTTCACCTGTATTTCTGGAGAAGTTACTGTATACCAATCATAAGCTATATGTCCAGATTTCCAAATAAACAAGTCTGGACGTCACAATCCCTGGTGTGCATCATCTCTCCGGACGCTGAACAGCACTGGTCCTGTCTGCTCTGCATGAGGAAGCGGAGGGTAGGAAAACTCTCCCAGCCCCATTCAACTTCACCTCGATTCGCCTCATGTGGGGACAGAACAATCGAGTCTACTTGTTATTATAGGTAGTTACTAAACTACCCCCTTTCGGATCCAGTGCCGAGCGCTCTGTATTTCCTCTACAGTTAAGGCAACCCAGCGTGCTCCTGTGACATTTTTCACATGGGCTAAAGAGCCCAGTTCAGGAGGCAAAGTGCCACCTGAGAATACAGGTAGTTGGTGACCTCCACAATACTGACTTCACTGTTACAAATTGATAAACTGTAACTTCTAACATATCAGGTTCTGCTGATCTGCTGGGCTCTGTTACACTGTCACAGTCATTGTCACAGTCATAGTCATGCCTCCTATCATGTCCCACTCTGCTATAATGCTTGGCTCTGCTACATAGTAACTCCATGTCCCCTTACATAACAACTCTGCTATAATGCTTGGCTCTGCTTCATACTAACTCCATATCCCCTTACATACCAACTCTGCTATAATGCTTGGCTCTGCTACAAAGTAAATCCATGTCCCCTGACATAACAACTCTGTTATAATGCTTGGCTCTGCTACATAGTAATTCCATGTCCCCTTACATAACAACTCTGCTATAATGCTTGGCTCTGCTACATACTAACTCCATATCCCTTACATACCAACTCTGCTATAATGCTTGGCTCTGCTACAAAGTAACTCCATGTCCCCTGACATAACAACTCTGTTATAGTGCTTGGCTCTGCTACATAGTAACTCCATGTCCCCTTACATAACAACTCTGCTATAATGCTTGGCTCTGCTACATAGTAACTCCATGTCCCCTTACATAGCAACTCTGCTATAATGCTTGGCTCTGCTACAAAGTAACTCCATGTCCCCTGACATAACACCTCTGTTATAATGCTTGGCTCTGCTGCATAGTAACTCCATGTCCCCTCACATAACAACTCTGCTATAATGCTTGGCTCTGCTACATAGTCACTCCATGCTTCCTGTCATACCTCTGGTATATAACCACTCCTCCTGACTTACCCAGTTCTGTTACACCAATGTGCTTCTCCTGACCAATGAGTTTCTCCTTACAGACCTATCTCTGCACATCGCAGGGCTCAACTACAGCGCCATAGTATGCCGACTGACACCTGTGACTCTGCTACATCACTGGACCCTGCTACATTGCTGCTGTGAAATTTTGGACCTACTCAACTTTGCTACATGACTAGAATCAACAAGATCACTTCAGTGACATTTATGGTTCACTCTGCTCTTCTGCTACTTCTCTACTTGTCCAGTTACTATCCAGCCTCTACTAACTGCCCTCATGCAACATCATCAGTCCGTGCTGCACTCCAACTGCTTACTTCCGGAATAATGACATTAAGGAACCATCCATCCACGTAACACAATGGTTTGGTTCATCCCGGCTCTAGGCACATCCTTTATCAGCCTGAGAGTAGCTGGAAACCATTTTTCTCAGGGGCTTACCGCCTCCTCACATGGTGGTTGGTTAATACAGATAACAAGTAACAAAACATCATATCATAATGCAGTAAGAAAAACAGTGAATTATACAAAAAATAACTGAAGGCTCCAGTTTGTTCATTGACTTTGTATCACCATAGTTGGCCACCATTTCTGTCCATTCCCAAGGCGCGAGCTCCTAATTCTCCAGTCTTTAGACGAGAGCTGCATTCTATATACTAACATTGCCCTTTAAGGAACGATCAATAAAACATTGAAGGAACAAGGGAGACAAACTGCTCAGAATTCAGGAAAAGTCAAATCAACAACACTTAATCAATCACAACAAAGCCAATTTATCTTCCATTCACAAGATGTCACCCCAGGCCGAGAGCAATTGCATTTAGAGCTAAAGTGTCTTGTTTTATTTGTCCATTACCAGAGAA
The DNA here is from genome assembly GCA_033576555.1 of Oophaga sylvatica. Lineage (NCBI taxonomy): Eukaryota > Metazoa > Chordata > Amphibia > Anura > Dendrobatidae > Oophaga > Oophaga sylvatica. The sequence goes on along the minus strand of JARQOD010003725.1, from coordinate 8,726 downwards.
TGGTGTCAGCTCTCCCTTTCCCCTCCACGTGTAGGATATATTGCCATAATAGCTTGATGGAGATGGCGTTTCCACCCTCCCAAGAATGCTACTTCTGGGACCTTCTTGTGTGATGTCCGTATCCACTTAAAAAGGCCCCAGGGTCAAAGAAGTTTGTCATGAAATCAATATCACGTTGGTGGGGGTCTGACACCTGGGAACGTACACAAAATAAGCATTGCATAGAGCTTATTCGTATGATAGGCATCAATATCAAACCATTGGGGGTCTGACTAGAAAACAAACTGGTTTGAGGCGAAACCAATTTTCCTTGAATTTTACAAAAAAAATTAAATTGCCAATAAATAGTGTCTGAACTATGAAGAGGTTAAGGCCCAGAAGAGGTTAAAAAATAAAAAGCTATCCTCAACCAGTCCTCACCAGTTGCAGTGTGACGCCATGCTCAAGTCCGGTGATCTTCATAGGTCCATTGTGTCCTGTTCTTCTGCCGGGTATGCTGTTTACCCAGGCTCTTGGCATCTTTGGCCCCGAGTCATCATGATGTTCCCTGTAAGCTTCACACAACGACGTGATGACAAATGGCATGTTCACGCTGCTGCCTTGGCCAAAGATTGTCTACTCGTCATGATATGGCTTGAAACATGCCTAATAGGCCTCGCATGATGATATGATGTGATAAAGTAATGGGTATACAGCACTTCTGTCGTGACTGGATTGGATACTCAAGAAGGTTCCACGCCACCAGACCAGAAATCCAAAAGTACTTGTCATTCCAAACTCTACGTAGATGACATTTTAATTTAATAATTCAATAAAAAATAGTAGTGCAACCTTACGGCCATAGAGTATGGACCTTCATCAGACACGGATTACTAACTTGATGCAGGGAGGAACAGTAGAGATGAGAACAGAGCTGGAGAAAAGTGATCTTAATCGCACGATTCAGGGCCCACTGCACCGTGTCTGATGAAGGTCCATACTCAGTGACCGAAACATTACACTACTATTTTTTGTTTAATTGCCAAAATAAAAAACTAATCTATCTACAGTTTGAAGTGCCAAGTATTTTTTTATTTATGACATGATGTGATAGTCAGGAGTCGGAGCAGGGCACCGAATGAAATAGAAGAAGAGGCTGCAAAGACAACGAAGAAGACCCTGGGCTCCACAGCAGAACAGATGGGGATCGAGTGAGTATAATTTTTTTCATTTTTTACTTTTTTTTACATTTTTATGTTCTGTGCTCTGGAGAGATCTCAGGCTATAATAATGCATATTTGATTCTCAAAAAATTTGATGCAAATCAAATTTTCCAACCTAATTTGAACAAATTTGAATCATAGAATGGTAGAGTTGGAAGGGACCTCCTGGGCCATCTGGTCCAACCCCCTGCTCAATGCAGAATTCACTAAATCATCCCAGACAGATGTCTGTCCAGCCTCTGTGTGAAGACTTCCATTGAAGGAGAACTCACCACCTCTCGTGACAGCCTGTTCCACTCATTGATCACCCTAACTGTCAAAAAGTTTTTTCTAATATCTAATCTGTGTCTCCTCCCATTCAGTTTCATCCCATTGCTTCTAGTCTTTCCTTGTGCAAATGAGAATAAAGATGATCCTTCTACAATATGACAGCCCTTGAGATATTTGTAGACAGCTATTAAGTCTCCTCTCAGTCTTCTCTTTTGCAAAGTAAACATTCCCAAATCCTGTAACCGTTCCTCATAGGACATGGTTTGCAGACCGGACATCATTCTGGTGGCTCTTCTCTGAACTTGCTCCAGTTTGTTGATGACTTTTTTAAAATGTGGTGCCCAAAACTGGATTTGCTGAAGTTCAATATGGTAGAGAGCAGATTCACTCACTCTTAGGTCTGACAACCCCATCATTCAGCTGATACCTGGAGCTGTGACTTCTGGATTATCAGCTCTGTACTCTGTGTAATGACCGTTCTCAGCTCAGATCACATTAACTTTAATAGGAGCTGAGCTACAGAACCCAAGAAAGACCACTATAGATTGTGAGGAACTTTGGTGTTTCATGTCCGCATTCTAAGAATCTTCGGTGGTCATCATTACTCCAAGTATCAGCTGATTGAGGACAGTGCCAAAAGTTGAATCGCCACGTTACCTTATGGATGACCCATCCGGGGAAAGTCCATATTGTTCCCAAACGCTACTGTCGGCTTCGTCTTAAGATTTAGAAACTAGTTAAGACTTGGTCCCTCATTGACCCAGTGTTCCATGTGCAGAAGTCTCGCACCATTCTGAGATTAAAGATGAAATCTAAGTCTGATATTTTTTGAAGGACATAAGTCCTCAGGGAAATTGGATTCACATGGTTCCCATCAAAGTCATTTTTCTTTATCAACCTGACCGTAGTGTCTATAAATCAGCGCTCGTCCTTCTCGCTGGTGGCTTCTGCCATAACACTTCATCCTTTTATCTCCGGTACGACAGGGCTTACTTTTTTTCTTTTTACTATTCACATTTCTCCTGCTGTTAAACCTCAGGTGAACCTTCGCTTCTATGTTCCTCACAATTATTCATTGATACCTTCTTCATCTTTGGGCTATTTTTCTATCACAGAATCCAAAACTTTATTTTAACTCAGAATTGAAAAAAGAAGTTCACATTCGAGCTGTAAGAAAAAAAACATTAAGGAAAACCAGAATGAATAATGTAATGTCTACAGAAACAAGAAAAATGTAGTCAATGACAATTTGAAAAACTTAGAAAAAGTATATATCACCAATCTATAGCAAATACTTGGAAGGGTCAGCTATAAGGCTATGTTCACATTGAGTTTTCTTTAGTAGTTCAAACACTTTTTTAATTGTAAACTGCTTCAGGAAATGAAACTTTTTCTTTTCGGGAGTTTTTTGGAGGCATTTTTATATTTGTATATATGCTAGTACTTATGTATGTGTGTATTTACATGTGTATGTGTCCCGTCGTCAGATTGCACTTATCATAAGCAGCGTGTAGGGCAGGGAGGGGGCCCAGAAACATCTCTCGCACGGTGGTCCCAAGCTACCAGTGTCTACCCTTGAGTTGACTGCCTATTTTGAAGCAGTTTCCTTCAAGATCTGTGTAAAAAAGTGACATGGACTTTTCTTTCCATTCGGTATTTTTCAAAGCTTTTCAGGAAAAAAAAAAACCTTCAGAAACTCCTAATATGAACAGCAAAGCAAATTTTCCAAAGAAATAAAATGGAAAAATTGTAATCAACATCCCTCACCAGACCCCACAATTATTTAGGACTCCATTAATCTAAAAATGTCACCCTTGACTTTTGACTTGATTCTTGACTCATTATCAATAGCAGCGCTGATATAACTCTCTATAACGCAATGGCAGTGACTGCAACAACAGGTGCCCAGGACGATGGGCAGGCAAAGGTAGGAACCCACCTAGGGCGCTACCAGCTACCTCCCTGGGGACGAGCAATTTGATAAAAAGGCTATCCGTGCCTACGGCCGCCCATCGCCTTCCAGATTCCGGCATTCAGTACTGTAATGGCAGGCAGACATGTGAGCAGTGTCAGTGCTTTTTGCCATCGTTCCCTCCCTGTATTCAATTGTATTCACACTATCTGGAAAGGGGTAGAGGAGCTCTAGTTAGCTCTATGGTCTGCCGATTACTCTGGCAAGCTGCAGGCTGTTTCACTGCATCACGCCGCCCCAATGCTACAAAAGGCAAAAGAGGAGACAGGACTGTGGAGGACAACATAATGTAGGGGAAGCTGTGGGAGACTTCATGCTATAGGGACTGTGAGGGACTGTGGGGACATCACACTGTAAAGGTGGCTGATAATAGTTCCTGCACTGATGGTAGTTATTATGATGTTTTCATAGACTGATAGTGATTCTGGTGATGTATTTCTGTAATATTTGTGGTTCGGGTACTGTATGAATTTACTGTTGGTGGTTCTGATGCTCAGGGCTGCCACTAGGAATTTCGGGGCCCCATACTGGCAAAATTTTCGGGGCCCCCTTGAGACTCCGCCCAGGCTCCACCCCAGCCCCGCCTCCACCCCTCGAACTGTCCACAGCCCCACCGCTCTCTCTTGGAAAAACTCCACTTCTCACCTGTGTAGCCCTGGTGTGAAGGCACACGCAGTACCCTGGAGGATGTGTGGAGAGATAGCAGTTTAATGCTCTATAACCATTCATTCCAACACGCACTTAGACACGCCCTTAGGGTATTTAGCCATTCGTCAGGGAGTGTTTAGTGTAGGGCAGTTCAGTCAGTCTAGCCTGGACGAGGAGGGAGGAAGAGGTCCAGTCAGTCAGCAGCAGAGCTGAGTGCAGTCTGTGCAGTAAGAGAGAGGAGTGAGTTACAGATATACTTCAGTCTCCTGTCCCAAGGACAGTGAAGGTTCAGAGACGTGCTCCTGCCTAGAGGATTACTGAGATTCTGGCAACAAGCTCAAGAAAGAAGTTAAGAAAGGGACTGACTTTGATAACCTTTGAAGTGAGGAATGCTTATGCTACAAGCGCGGACAAGGCGAAAGGCACAGTGGAAGGAATTAGAAGTGCTTTAGGATTGAAGAAGTCCTGCACATTGTCACCGGTCACTGGGGACCGAAGCATCACTATAGCTTCACGCATAGTGGTAGAAAAACCAGAGGCTTACTGGACCTTAGGTAACAGCAAGCAGCCCCTGGAGTGTCGTACGTAACTGGGGTCAGGGGGAGTGAGAACCTTGAGCCTGATCAGCAAGAATAGGAACTCAGCTCTCTCACAGGAAGGCTCCGACCACAAAACTGACCGGGCAGTACAGCTTTGAAATAGCTGGAGTTTATAGAGGGAACTACGCTCATGCTGGTTGGACTCATCATTGTGAAAGTAAAGGAGGCCCCTAACTTGTCCAGCTGCTATCTCAAACACATTCTCCATTGGATCAGCCTCCCTGGGACCTGCCTTACCATCTTACAAGTAAAAGGTATGGAAAGACGCTGACGGTGTGAGACTGAGTTATTTAATTGTATGCCTGCACAACCTCACCATAACTACGACCTGAGGGAAGAGTCCCACCTGTAGGGGACCCGACATCTAGCTGCCACACCACCCCTCAGAGATCTACAGCAGCGCTGGTACAAATAACCAGAGACTACAGGTGGCGTCACGAACTGTAAATATATCTATCCCTTGTAAATATTCCCCCAACATACGCCAGAACCGCCAGGGCCACAGACCGAGCCACCGCTACCTGTGACAAACCCCATAGACTTCCATGGGCTCGGCTCTGAGTACCCCATTGCCCTGGTAATCCACAATTGTGGTGCGTGGTCGAGACAAATTGGCGTCACGAACAGATGCGAAACTCGCAAAATCGCGAGCCCTGTGTGCCTGTGGAGGTGTTTTTGTGAAAAGGACTGTTTGCTATTTTTGGCGCTAAAATCCGCCATTTTGCCACCAAATTCGCGTCCTCAGGCGCTGGAGAAGAAGGTGGGCGTACCTTCGTGGGCGTGTACCCCCCTGTGGCGCGAAGAAAATGCCTGCCCTCTCAAAGTGCTATTACAACATGCGATCCTGCCCTACAGCAAAGGAGGTCCGCCTCCTCTTCACCTTCCCTGTGAAGAGGAGGAGACGCAAACCCCGCCTCCACGGCAGAGACCGGACGTCTCTAGAAGGGAGACGGTTCTGGAACATCATGGAAGCAGGACGTGTGCGGCCGAGCAGGGAAGCGGAGGGAGGCAGGCCCCGCTCCCCAGCCAAGCTGCCACTGGAACCGGAACCATCCTGGTCCTGCCACCTGCAGCAAGCATTGCTGGAAATTAAAGAAGAGAATGCACGACTGAAAAAGATGGTCCAGCACCAACCTGGATTTGAAGAGATCGAGAGACGCCGCGTACCCAGGAGCAGCGGCGGCTGTGGGACGCGGTGTTTCTCTCCCTTCGATGACCCCTCACGTCTGGAACTTCCAAAATTTCTGCTGCCCAAGGCAAAGGAGCAACCGGAGGTTGCCCCCGAAAGTACGATCCTGATCCCACCGTGAAGCGGTGGAGGCGAAGGAGGTTGAGGAGGTACCGCCAGTTCCGGAACGCCCGCCCGGCCAGGAGGCCGCAGCAGATGATCGATCCCCGGTAGGGACACCGGAGGGGTCCTGTCCGTCATTACCAGACGTGGACTGGGACGAGATGGCGCGCCTGGATGACGTCGCCTACACCGCCCAGTGGAAACGTGAGTGGCAGCGTCGCGAAGAGAAACAGCAACGCCAGCAGAAGAAGAGCGGGAAGCTCAGCGCAACCGACAGCGGCAGCATGCAGAGCTGATCGCGGGACAAGGAAAGTGTCCGTCGAGAAAAAGGTACTCTGAGGGAACCGCGGCGGCAGGGGTGTGTGACAGAGTTCCAGCTCCGGAAGGGTTGGGGCTTCATTAGAGAACCGGGCCTCTACCCAGGGTCTTTGTCAGCAGACGCGACGTAGAATCCCACCTACCGCAAGTCATCCCGGGAGGGACCTAGTTAATGGAGACATTGTCAATTATACACGACACTGGGGTATGAAGGGATGGTATGCCCTTAATGTCACAATCGTCCGTGACCCCGTCCCCGACGCAGGTAACGTCACCACTACCGCAGCGTCCCCGTCTCCAGCTCAAACAGCACCAGGCCGTGCCCCAGCATCGCCCCCTGCAGGCTCCTCGCAAATGGAAGCAACATCTGCATACCTTCCTTATCTTGTCCTACTACATCGCAACCTGCGACTCATTCCACATCCATCAGCAGTTTACACGCGACGCGCACACGACTATTTCTGCATCGCGAGAGCAAGTGGCTATAACAGTAACGCAGACAGCGTCTCATAAAGTGAAAGCACCCGTTGCGCCCCTAGAGGTTCGTACGAGAACTGTGGCGACCCAGACTATGATAGCAGGTCACGACTTGTTAGTCATGGGATCTAGGGACCATCGCATTGTTCCAGCCCCGGGATGGAAAGTGTAACCGAAGTTAACAAAGAAATGTGAAGAACGGTAGGACCCAGACAGGGTTTACCGCAACAAAGAAGATGTATATAAGTTTTTATATAAGTGAAAATAGTTTACACTGTTGATATGAATATATAATTTTATATATATTGCCCAAAAATAGAATGCCCGGTTGGGTAAGGAGGTAAAGAGTTTTTGGCACTTTATTGTGATGTATATATATAATGTGTCTTTGTCTTATAATGGACTCAGAGGCTGAGGACTGTGCCAGCCCAGAACTTACCTGTAAATAGTTGCGCTTCGGTGCACAATATGGTTTTACATAAAACCACCACAACTACCTCTGAATAATAAAACCCGTGTGGTGTGGCACTGAGTGAGGTCTGCATCCAGATGTCCTGCAGCCCACCCAGGACCCACGTTGAAGGTTTGGTGCGGGTCCTTCACAAGAATACTGTGTATTTATTGAATGTTTGATGCCTTAATCTTTTTGTATTTTTCTATATTTAAATGTTTTGTTTGCAACGTTCAAGAAATCCTTACCTCCCGGATGGGACAGTTAATGTTAATGCATAAACAAAAATTGTCTCTTTGATTTCACAGCCCGGGAGTGCTGTCTTTTACCATGGGGGAATGTGTAGCCCTGGTGTGAAGGCACACGCATTACCCTGGAGGATGTGTGGAGAGATAGCAGTTTAATGCTCTATAACCATTCATTCCAACACGCACTTAGACACGCCCTTAGGGTATTTAGCCATTCGTCAGGGAGTGTTTAGTGTAGGGCAGTTCAGTCAGTCTAGCCTGGGACGAGGAGGGAGGAAGAGGTCCAGTCAGTCAGCAGCAGAGCTGAGTGCAGTCTGTGCAGTAAAGAGAGAGGAGTGAGTTACAGATATACTTCAGTCTCCTGTCCCAAGGACAGTGGAAGGTTCGAGACGTGCTCCTGCCTAGAGGATTACTGAGATTCTGGCAACAAGCTCAAGAAAGAAGTTAAGAAAGTGATTGACTTATATATCCTTTGGAAGTGAGGAATGCTTATGCTACAAGCGCGGACAAGGCGAAAGGCACAGTGGAAGGAATTAGAAGTGCTTTAGGATTGAAGAAGTCCTGCACATTGTCACCGGTCACTGGGGACCGAAGCATCACTATAGCTTCATGCATAGTGGTAGAAAAAACCAGAGGCTTACTGGACCTTAGGTAACAGCAAGCAGCCCCTGGAGTGTCGGTACTAACTGGGGTCAGGGGGAGTGAGAACCTTGAGCCTGATCAGCAAGAATAGGAACTCAGCTCTCTCACAGGAAGGCTCCGACCACAAAACTGACCGGGCAGTACAGCTTTGAAATAGCTGAGTTTATAGAGGGAACTACGCTTCATGCTGGTTGGACTCATCATTGTGAAAGTAAAGGAGGCCCCTAACTTGTCCAGCTGCTATCTCAAAAACACATTCTCCATTGGATCACCTCCCTGGGACCTGCCTTACCATCTTACAAGTAAAAGGTATGGAAAGACGCTGACGGTGTGAGACTGAGTTATTTAATTGTATGCCTGCACAACCTCACCATAACTATCGACCTGAGGGAAGAGTCCCACCTGTAGGGGACCCGACATCTAGCTGCCTCACCAACCCCTCAGAGCTCTACAGCACGCTGGTACAAATTACCAGAGACTACAGGTGCGTCACGAACTGTAAATATATCTATCCCTTGTAAATATTCCCCAACATACGCCAGACCGCCAGGGCCACAGACCGAGCCACCGCTACCTGTGACAAACCCCATAGACTTCCATGGGCTCGG
>JARQOD010003724.1:0-61764 GCA_033576555.1 Oophaga sylvatica | reverse complement strand
GGTTCTTCAAAACTTTGGTCCCTGCCCAAGATTGTGAGCTCTGATATGCTATTATCAGTGAACCATCCCGCTGCTCTGTTATTAAAACTTTTATCCTATGATATTGACCTAATTTAAATGGAAACCCCCCCAACAGAAATTTAATTCCAAGAAGCATTGGAAGCATTTTGCCAAAAATTACAATTCTTTATTAGAAAAAATAACTCATAGCTGACAATGACTTTAAAATACTATTAAATGGGATTATATCATATGCTCCCATGTTTGTTAATGTAACTAGAAGTGTATATCCTAAATCCAAAAGAAGGTAGATACTGATACCATATCCCATATAGCTACGTCTTTTATATAGAAAGCGGTAATAAGTGCATATTAATCCAAATTGAGCAGAGAAATTGTATAGTTATAAAATTGTGGTTTACCACCTCAATATAATAACCACTGCCCAAATATAACATACAAGTATACCGTAATAAGGATGAACAAAATTTATATTGTATTTAAAGGTACCAATTACAACAAATATTGCAAAAGAAGGAAAAAAAGGTAAGCCCGCTAGGGGCCCCATGTCACCCATAGGCATTCAGAACGAACTATTTTCTTCAATAGGCTTTAAACCCCTTAGTAGGACCGGAGTTCCCCGACCGCGTTTCGCGTTGCTTCGTCATGGGGGGTTATAGATGTGGCTATGATAAAAAGCACCCTTGTATCCTTACAAAAATTGCTTTACCCTTATGTCCTCCACATGTGTGCGAAACCTTGCTGTCCTCGGCGTGTGACGCACCATGGCAGCGCCCCCGTCGGCCGTGCAGCCACCTCCCATCCGACACGTCAGGATGAGGAGGAACTGCTACGATTCCGACTGGACGCGTCACCACGGTAACCCACAGCGCCGCAGGAGCGCGTCATCCGCCGCCAGGCACGCCCCCTCGTCCGACGTGTCAGAACGAAGAAGCGTTGCCATGACGGCCTGAATGAATGACTCCCACGGCGCTTCACCACTGAAGCCTCAACGTTTCAACACACAGGCGGGATAGGATGACAGCAGTTATATAACAGGCTAAATTGCCATCTAAATATATGAAAATCAAACTGCATGTAAATAGATACAATTGTACAATTGTAATTATATTAAAACCCTGTGACCGCAAAAATCAAGCTGGCAATACGAAATGATTTATTAACCCTTAAAAACAAAAATAAAATGAAAACCCACAAAGTGAGATTCATATCCACATATAATGACAAGTGGTGGGAGGTCAAAAAGGCTTTAAATAAATACTGGCCATTACTTCGAACTGACAAAACCCTAGAGAAATTTGTTCCTGAATTTCCCTCCATCACATACAAAAGGTCTAATAACCTGAGAGACATCCTAGTACATAGTTATCATGGAGGTCAAAAATCTGAGAATATCTTTGGATCCACAGGTCAAAAATGGGGCTTCTTCCCATGCAATTCATGCATTGCATGTCCTAACATGATACGTGCTTTTTCATTTGACTCCGTGATGGTAAAAAAACTTTAAAATCACCCAGCATATTACATGTAATTCAACTGGGGTGATTTACTATGCCCAATGCCCGTGTACTAAGTATATGTGGGCATGACCTCGAGACCCCTAAAAATCAGGGTCAGAGAACATCATAGGGACATAAAAAATGCTCGAGAGGAGAATGATGTTACCCTTCTGAAACCCATACCGAAGCATTTTAAGATATACCACGACTCTAATCCCAAATTGCTCAAGGTGATGGGCATAGATAAAATCTTTGTGGATCACAGGGGAGGAGATATAAAAAAGAAATTGGCCCAAGTGGAAACACAATGGATTTTTTCAAATCGGATCTCTTCAACCGGAGGGACTCAATGAGGTTCTTGAGTTTTGCCCCCTTTCTATAGGTGTTACCCTTTTTTGTGTTTTTTTATAGTTTTATTGTATACTTATAATATGCTTTTCTTAGTTTATATAGGTCATATTATATATGTGATGCCATTGGTGTGGTTTCGGCAAGTGTCCTGGATATCATGAAGCCATGAATGTAAGATGTTTAAAGAAATGAGTGGATGAGGACAGTCCTCCAATCAAGTGTATAGGACATCTTCCTGGAATATCAATTCTGCAACCAATTGAAATGAAAAAAATATGGAACTATACTCAGGATTCCCGAAGATAGTGAAACATCGATCTGAGACTCACAGCATTTGTTATACATTACTATATGTATGGTGCTATAATTATTTTTTTGTTTTTTCATTTTTTATAATATCTTTTCATTTTGTTTAATTTTTTAGGAAACATATGTATTGCATTTGGGATTGCAGTTTAATTTTTGCGGTCACAGGGTGTTTAATATAATTACAATTGTATCTATTTACATGCAGTTTTGATTTTCATATATTTAGATGGCAATTTAGCCTGTTATATAACGCTGTCATCCTATCCCGCCTGTGTGTTGAACGTTGAGGCTTCAGTGGTGAAGCGCCGTGGGAGCCATTCATTCAGGCCGTCATGGCAGCGCTTCTTCGTTTGACACGTCGGACGAGGGGGCATGGCCTGGCGGCAGGTGACGCGCTCCTGCGCGCTGTGGGTTACCGTGGGTCGCGTCCAGTCGGAATCGTAGCAGTTCCCTCCTCATCCTGATGTGTCGGATGGGAGGTGGCTGCACGGCCGACGTGGGGCGCTGCCATGGTGTGTACACGCAGAGGGCAGCAAGGTTTCGCACACAAAATGGAGGACATAACGGGTAAATGCAATTTTTGTAAGGGTATACAAGGGTGCATTGATCTATGCCACATCTACTAACCCCATAGACGAAGCTAACGCGAAACGCGCGTCGGGGACTCCTGGCTCCTACTAAGGTTGTATATGCTCTATGACTAGTACTATAGTATCGTTCTGATTAGCCTTATGGGTGTACTTATGGGGCATAGCGGGCATTAACCTTATTAAAACCTGTCATTTTGACCAATATGTTTGTTCGCTATGTTGGTACCTTTATAACTACACCATATACACCATTATTAAGATTCTACACTACTTATTAGCGGTTACTTGTATGTTCATATTTGGTAGCAGTGGTTATTATATTGATGGTGGTAAACCACTAGTTATATTAATATATACATTATCTCTGCTCAATTTGGATTAATATGCACTTATTACCGCTTTCTATATAAAAGTCTGTAGCTATATGGCATATGGTATCAGTATCTCCTTCATTTAGGACTTTAGGATATACATCTGTCATAGTTAGCATTAACAACTATGGGAGCAACTGTATATACATCCCATTTTATAGGTATTTTAACTGTCTATTGTCAGCTATGAGTGTATTTTTTCTAATAAAGAATTGTAATTTTTGGCAAAATGCTTCCAATACTATTAAAACTTTTGCTGCATAATCTCAAAGAGGAAGCTTTAAATGCCAAGCAGGTGGCTATGGAGCAAGATTTTACAGTGGCTGATACCACACAGCCCAGCCTTATACAGTATTCTCAGGCCATATTGGGTGATGACGAGGAACAGGAGGAAGAGGAAAGGAGTTTTTGCTCTGCGCTACAGGAGGGACTCCCAATCCCAGCTTCATGCCTGTCCAGCATGTTTGTCTGAATTGGAGAGGCGAGGCATCGTGAGGAGGAAAGTATGGTTAGTATAATGAGAAAAACAAGCTCACCTGCAGCGGCATGTGGCGTGCAAAAGCAAGGAATTCGTGCAGTTTCACGTGAAGCAATCAGAAAAAGAAGGGATTTTTTTCCAGCTTCTGATAAAAAGTTCAAATTTCTTAAAGAATTTAAATGATCAGGGCAGGATTTGGTTCACACAGGAAGTATGCGGCAATGCGTTTCGAACACTCTAAGGTGTCCTTTCTCAACTACATACAAAAAATCTAACGGGAGTTTTATACAAAAAACTTGCTAATAGAGGGAATCAATTACAATCACGTGACCATAGAGTTGAGCGATACTTTCGTATCCAAAAGTATCGGAATCGGAATGGTATCGCCGATACCCAAAAATATCGGCGTACCCGATACCGATACCGGGGAAATCAATGTAAGTCTATGGGAACAAAATACGGAATTAAAAAAACCCATTCTTGCCTTGTTGGTTAATTGTACATGAAGGGAAAACAACAAAGAGTAATGTAGAATTTATTGGAGGAGGTTGAGGAGACATTAAAGGCATAGATGTTTAACCCAATCCAATGGAATAGATTAATATTTTTTTTTTGGAAATACGTTCGGATTGAGAAGAAATTGACTATGTTTTAACCTTTTTTCTATTTTGGCAAATATGTATGTTTCACAACTTCCATGCTCTTCACCTTTTTAACTTTTGACCACTTTCTCCTTCATAATCTTCATTCAGCAGCATCATCTTTGTCATCAAATTTATTCTTCATCTTCACCTTCTTTATCTTCTTCGTAAACTTTTGTTATTCTCTTTTTGTTAACATTCTCTATTGTTTCTTATTAAACTATTATTCTTCTTCAATATTCTACATCTTCTTCCTCTTCATCTTCTTCTCATATTCTTATTTGTGAAGAGATTCCTGTATTGTAATCTGTCAAAGTATGAATTTTTCATCCTTCCGTTCTTGCTGTCACAAAAGATTTAAATTACAACAGTATTTGTCCGTGTTCAGTTTAGCCTGCAGCAGCAGGTATTTTCCAGGGGCAACACGAGGAGGAACGGACTCACCCCCATACACTGCTTAGTCTTTTCTGCTTATAATTTAGAGCATATATTTTGCTCTTCATTTTGATCTTATACTTCATGTTCTTCTGCTTTTTGATCTTTGCTTATTGTTCTTCTGTCTCTTGTTCTGTATCTTGCAGTTTGCGTAACCTTCTTTTTCCTGTTGGTGATCTTCTTCTGGGTAATCTTATATTTCTTCTTTGTGATGGTGTTCAGGTGGTTGGCTTGATGCTCGTCATCCTTGGGTGTCATCTTCTTCGGGGTGGTCTTTAGGGTCGTCTAACTTCCGAGAACCAGTTGACGTTACTGGAACCCGGACGGGTAGCAGAAGGACAAGAGCCAATGCAAGTAACGAGGACCAGCTGACTGTGCTGGAACCCGGAGGGGCAGCAGAAGGAAAAGAGCCAATGGCACAACCGAGGACCAGCTGACGTTACTGGGACACGGTTACTAAGCAGGAGGTACTGTGCTCCAAACCACTACCAAGGACCAGCAGATGTTGCTGGAACCGGATACCGAGATGGAGGCACCTAGGCCAAAGGCACTGCGGAGAACCAGTTGGACGGTACTGGAACCCGGACGGGTAGCAGAAGGTACAAGAGCCAATGCAAGTAACAAGGACAGCTGACTGTGCTGGAACCCGAGGGGCAGCAGAAGGAAAAGAGCCATGGCACAACGAGGACCATGACGTTACTGGGACACGGTTACTAAGCAGGAGGTACCTGTGCTCCAAAGCACTACCAAGGACCAGCAGACGTTGCGGAACTCGGTACCGAGATGGAGGCACCTACGCCAAAGGCACTGGGGAACCAGTTGAGGTACTGGAACCCGGACGGGTAGCAAAAGGTACCCATGGAAATTTCAGTTGACAGCGCAAGCCGCCGCATTACCGAATCCCACAGTAATCAGTGGGTGATTGTCCATTGTCACAACGGAAACAGCCTTTATTTGCATATCCCACAGCACACATAGGAAGCACCAAACCCAGGCACCAATAGAGTCGGCTAACCCGACCGCAACACGACAGGACAATTTAATTGCAGGCTAAGTGAGTTTACACTGACAGGAAAACAGATGGCGTGCTGTAACAGTCTGGGCAGGATGAGTACCCCGGCCAAGGACACTTCCGAGAAAAGAACTGGTGGGTTGGAGCCCAGGGATGAAAAGAGAACAAGTGGAGGCGCAGACTTTTTGCCGTCACACAGCGGGGGGAACACGAAATTACTGAACCCCATAAAACAGGAGAAGTGTTGACTGGCTAACAGCACTTCTTGAGCAACAACGGCGTTGTGAAGTCCTGGGATGAGAAGGAAAGGGTGGAGGCAGCAGACTTTTTGCCGTTAAACCCCAGGGGAACAGTGACATACTGAACCCCATAACACAGGCAAGTGTGACGGCAACAGCACTTCCGAGCAACAATGGCGTTGTTGAAGCCCAGGGATGAGAAGAGAACAGGTGGAGGCAGCAGGACTTTTTTGCCTTCCCAAGCAGGGGAACCTGACATTACTGAAACCCCAGAACAGGAGCAAGTGTTGACTGTGCTACAGCATTCCGAGCAACAACGGCGTTGTTGAAGCCCGGAATGAGAAGAGAAAGGGTGGAGGCAGCAGGACTTTTTCCTTAACACACAGGGGAACAGCTGCATTACGAACCCCAGTAACCGGGAGCAAGTGTTGACTGTGCTAACAGCCCCTCCGAGCAACAACTGGCTTGTTGAAGCCCAGGGTGAGAAGAGAACAGGGGGAGGCAGCAGGACTTTTTCCCCGTTCACACAGCAGGGAACAGCTGACATTACTGAACCCCAGTAACACAGGAGCAAGTTTTAAACTGTGCTAACAGCACCCCCGAGCAAAAAATGCGTTGTTGAAGCCCGGGATGAGATGAGAACAGGTGGAGGAGCAGGACTTTTTGCCGTTCACACAGCAGGGGAACAGCTGACATACAAACCCCGTAACAAGGAGCAAGTGTTGATGTCAAACAGCACTTCTGAGCAACAACTGGCGTTGTTGAAGTCCTGGGATGAGAAAGAACAGGGGGAGGCAGCAGGACTTTTTGCCGTTACACAGCAGGGGAACAGCTGACATTACTGAACCCCAAGTAAACAGGACAAGTGTTGACTGTGCTAACAGCACTTCCGAGCAACAACTGGCGTTGTTGGAGCCCGGGATGGAAGAGAAAGGGTGGAGGCAGCAGGACTTTTTGCCGTTCACACACAGGGGAACAGCTGACATTACTGACCCCAGAAACACAGGAGCAAGTGTTGCTGTGCTAACAGCACTTCGAGCAACAACTGGCGTTGTTGAAGCCCAGGAATGAGAAGAGAACAGGGGTGGAGGCAGCGGGGACTTTTTCCCATTCACAAGCGGGGAACAGCTGACATTACTGAACCCCAGTAACAAGGGCAAGTGTTGACGTGCTAAAGCACTTCCGAGCAACAATAGCGTTGTTGAACCCCAGGGATGAGAAGAGAACGGGGGTGGAGGCAGAGGACTTTTGCCGTTCACACAGCAGGGGAACAGCTGACATTACTGAACCCCAGTAACACAGGAGCAAGTTTTGACTTGCTAACACCCACTTCCGACAACAACTGCCGTTGTTGAAGCCCGGGATGAGAAGAGAACGGGCGGAGGCAGCAGGACTTTTTGCCTTAACACAGCAGGGGAAAGTGACATTACTGAACCCCATAACACAGGGGGCAAGTGTTGACTGTCTAACAGCCTTCCGACAACAATGGGTTGTTGAAGCCCAGGGATGAGAAGAGAACAGGGGGAGGGACAGGACTTTTTGCCTTTAAAAACACAGCAGGGGAACAGCTGACATTAGAACCCAGTAACACAGGAGAAGTGTTGACTGTGCTAACAGCACTTCCGAGCAACAATGGCGTTTTTGGAGCCCGGGGCAAGGAGGATGTTTAAATAGTAGACAAGTATTTTCCTTGTTACGTGTCAAAAAAAATGTCTATAAAAACAAGAGAAATTAAATTTATTACCATAAATGGATTTTACTTTAAAAAATATATGTAAATTTAATAATTGACAAACATAAACGCATACATTAACATGTTAAAAGCAATGCAAACCACAATAAAAAGGTTAAAAATCTGCTACAAAGGTTTTAAATAAAAGCAAAAAGTAAATTCAGAATATTAATGATGGTAAAAAAAAGTATGTACACCTTTTTATTGTTAGCAATGAAAGGGGTTAAAAAACTTAAAAGATTACAATTTCTGTGCCATTCAAAAACTTTACATTTGTGACTAAATCTAAAAAGTATTTTTAAAAAATCTAAAATTTCAACATGTAAAAATGATAATTGTGCCAATATTTTATTAAACCAAAAAACCTTTAAAAAAAGCTTAGTGATATTGAAAACAGCTATTTATCCTGATTTTTGGGTTGCAAAAAATTGGGGGAACGGATAGATAAGGGGTATATAGATGAATGCTAGCCACAGGGGAAAGGCGATGTAAACTGTACCTCAAAAGTGTGCGTTCTACACATCCTTTTTTTATATAGCTTTTAAAAGGGTCGTGCATGTATGCTTGGCCCTTTTTTGGCCACAACTGGGGTTTCCCGTGTGACGCGTTTTGGGGGTTGGAGGTTGTGCGTTTTGACGCAATAACATTCACGGGGGGCATGTTCTCATGCAAGGTACCCAAAAACCAAAGGTTTTTATGACTGTTTACTCAGTAAACATGCACCTTGATGAAACATACCGCATGGGCCATTACTAAAAAGTAAAAAAAAATGTGAGGTGTGCACAGCGGTTTTGTTAAGGTACAGTATTAATCGACATTTACGGGTCGCATTCATAAATAATAGATTCATTATTTTTTTTTCCTTTTTTCAGCCCCCTTTTCAGGTATATATTTTGCTATTGTGATATCACTATTGACTTTAACAAGGTAATGCATGTTTTTGTTACCGATTATCATTTTACAAAGGCCCCTTTTGTAGGGGCTGTTAACTTTTAAAATTAAATTTTGTTTTTGTAAAAAAAACAAATTAAGTAATGTTGAAAAGGGCTATTCCACATCATTGTTTGCACAAATTACAGTGTTTTTTACGTCCTTAATCAACATTGGTTTTATTTTTTTTGTTGCTTTTATTTAAAAGCCAAGAACTTGAATCAAACCCCTTTACTGCAGCGTTGTCAAAGTTAAACCCCACATTATGCACTTCCAAATTGCAGCATTTGAGTCATGATGGGGTTTGGGGTTTTGTAAGCATGGGTGAAAAAGGTTAAATCAGTATCCTTTGCTATGGCTTTTGTGTTAGCATTTGTTTTCGACATATGTTTCTGAATTATATGTCACAATTATTTTGTTACAGATTTTGAAAAGATAATCATTTTTGGTTTTAAAAACCACGTTTCAATTGTTTACAGCTTAGAAATCGGTGTAGCCTATATCTATGGTACACCACACTTTGACATGAGTTTTTTTCAAAGGTGTGGTGCTAGCGAAATTTTTTCCCCGAACCGCGGGGGAACAGCAGGCCTTACGACCCCCACAAAACACAGCAATTGTTTTCATTTTGCATAAAAACACTTCGAGCAGCAAGGGGCCGGTTTGAACCCGGGGGTCAAGGGGGGTGGCAGGGCCTAGTATGAGATGTTTAAAGTTGAAGTTGTAGTTACAGCAGAATTTTTTTTCCCAGACCACAGCAGGGGAACAGCAGGCTTACTGAACCCCAACAAAACATCAGCTTTGTTTTCATCTGTGCATCTAAACTTCTGAGCAGCAACTGGGGTGTTGAAGCCCAGGGTCAGGGGGTGTGGCAGAGGTAGTATGAATGTTTGAATTTAAAAGTTGTAGTTAGCAGCGAATTTTTCCCAGCACACAGCAGGGAACAGCGGCGTTACGACCCCAAAAAACACTCAGCGATTATTTATTGTGCTCTAACATTCGGCGCAACTGGCGGTGTTGAAGCCCGGGGGTCAAGGAGGGGAGGCATAAAATTTCAATTTTTGCCTTGTTGGGCCATTGCAAATGTATGTACTTCAAAAAGAAAAATTAATTTTTTTTAGGGCAATAAAATGAGAATTTCAATTCCAAAAAAAGAAAAAAAAATTTTTCTTGAGATTCCCCCGGGTTTTACCCTTTAATGGTAGCTGAAAGTTGGGAACAAATTAAATTTCGAGAACTAGGTTTTTTTCAGGCTAAAACTAAAACAAAAAATCAAGAATCACTATTTCTACAAAAAGGACAAGGGGAAAGGTAAGAAAGTGAGGGAGGGACAATTAAGGGGCCGGTGTAATGATGTAGTACAGTTCAATAGCTCTTGTGCTGGGTGCGATAAAACACAGGAGCCCCCCAGGTTTGATATAGAAAAGTCCTGTATTATTCATACAATTGGGGAAAATATCACACATTTTTCAACACAGAAACAGGGACACAGCGGCCCGAGACCCCAAGTCAGCAATCACTCTCCAATACAGATTCGGACTTTTTCCCCTTTTACCGAAGTCCTGCAAAGGGGGGTTTAAAAAAGCAGGGTTCAGAGTCCACAAGGCTTCAGAGTTCCTCGTAGGAAAAAGCTGGAGTACAAGGTCCAAGGTTACAGGATAAATCACAGGTTCACTGGGCTAATTTGAAGCACTTTTTTTCAGTGTGGCGTTTTAAAAAGCAAAGGAGAAAATCAGGGGGGGAAAAAATGCAAGGGAAACCTTTTACTGAGGGCAAGTAGCAGCAGCAAGACAGAAAGTAAAAGGCTACGAAAAAACTGAGTTTCAGGAATATATAATAAACCTTAAATTACCCCCCCTTAAAAGGGAAAAACCCCGGAGACTCAGACCGGGGTTTTGTGGGTACCTTTAGAAACTGGGAGAAGCGAAAGGGGCTTTTTCTTTTGCCGGTTTTTCCCATGAGTTGTCCCCATGGGTAGCCTGCCTTTAAATTCAGATTTGTAACTGATTTCTATACAACCTGGAACTAAAATCCTTTCCCCACAAATTCTTCCTGACCTCGACTAGCATGGGTCAGGGCAAAAGGGAGGAACGTCGGAAACGTATTTGGGTGTGCAGCCTTTGTAGGGTACATGAAAACAGGGGGGTTTTATATTCTGGGGGGTTAAGACGACAAGCAACGGCACTTTTAATTTTACTGTTTTTTAGGGGCCCCAAAACTTATGTCCCAACTTAGAAATGGAATTCCTTACTTAAATTTTGGTTGACAACCAGACCCCAATCCCTACCTTTAAAACTGGTGCAGGTTTACGAAATTTATCTGCTGCTTTCTTTTACCTTTCTTTTGGATTCCAGATTTTCCTTTTTAAGATCCATATTCTTTTTTAAAGACGTGATTCTTTAGCCATGCGGGGAAAAAGGGGTTTCTATGGGAAAATCGTTGGAAATGTTAGGATGAAAAACCAGTTTTAGTAAAAAGGGGGCTTTTAGTGGAGGCACTCTGAGAGTTGGTTATACGAAACTCGCTAATGGAAGTAGATCCCCCAACATCCTGAGGGGCAGATAAAGAGCGGAAATACTGAAAAAGGGGTTTATTGGTTTGTTCGGTCTGCCTTGTCTGGGGATGAAAAAAAGAAGAAAGGTTTTTTAATGTCCAATGCTGACAGAAATTTTGCCAAAAAATAGAAAAGAATTTCACCCCTCGTCCGAAAAAAAAACCCTCCTACTCCCGAAGCGAAACACTTTTAAACACAAATTAGCTGTTTTGCAGTGGGTAAGCCCAAAGGGGGTAAAATACTGCCTTTGTTAGCGGTAACCACCACTGAATGGTGTTCTCCCCTGAAGGTTGGTAACCCCAAAAAAAAGCCATAGAAAGGACCCCAGGGGCGGACGGGGGGGAAGAGGCTGTACGACCAGTTGGTGAGGAGCGAGGTGTTTTGCATCTTCACAGACCTCACATGAAGTACAAATTTTAAAAATCCCCCCGAAAGTGGGCCCAAAAAAAACGTGAAAGAAATTTTGTTCTTTAGAATTCCCTTCCCCCTTTTTCTTGGAACGGAATGTTTTTCAATACTCTTAATCGATGTTTCAGGAATTACAGACGTGTCCCTGAATCCACACCCAAATTTTAAAAGACAAGTTTTCGTCCCTGGGGATTGTGCCAAAAAGGAATCCCATGGTTTGCTTCCTTAGTCTTAAAGTAGGTCTTGATTTTAAAAATTCTCCGGAATCTAGAGTAGAAGAATAGCTTAGGAGGATAATTGGAGTGTCTTGCTAATAAATCCTGAGAGTGCATCAGCCTTTCCATTGCCGCCCGGGTCTATAAAGGATAAAATTAAATTGGTTTTTAAAAAAAAGATTCCAGCGGCTGGCGAGGATCGGCACTTACCCGATAAAAAACTAAGGGGTTAATGGTTTTTTAGGACGACTATTTGTGTGCACCCCCCTAAAAAAGGTGTCTCCATTCTTTGAAGGCGGCAATAATGGCCAAAAACTTCTATTGCCCACATCGTTTTTCCCTAGCCGAAAAAATGGGGAAAAGAAGGACAGGGATGCAAGCATTCTTTCACCTGTTCTCTGAGGATATCCCCCAACCACATTGATCATCCCCTCTATTAAAAGGGAAAAGTGGGGGTTTTGGGAGTTAGGATGGTGCAGGGGAAAATTTATCTTTTAGCGGGAAAATGTTCCTGGGTTGGGGGGAGTCCGGAAAACCAGACCTTTGGGGTAAGTTGAGTGAGGGGTACACTCCTCAGAGAAATTTTAAGAAAGTCTATAGAATTTGGGAAAAACCCCCGAAAAGCGCTGTACCTCCTTAATTTCTGGATTGGCCAACCCTTGATGGCTTGGGTTTTGTTCCCCATCCATACAAATTTCCCTTGTTAGACAGTACATACCCAAAAATTTTAATTTCGGTCCTATGGAATTACCTTTTAAATTTTTTATTAAAGTGATTTGTCTTGACGTTCCAAGACCATTTTCAAGTCCATGATTTCCCCCCGTGGATTAGAAAAAATTAGAAATATCCAAAAAATTACCCACAAAAATTTTTTATGATCCCTGAAAGGGGATTCACCCCAAATGTGGAAAGTGGCTGGGGGGTACTAGACCAAAAGGGGTAACAGATATTTTAAAATGCCATAGCGTGACCTGAAAACAGTCTTCCATTCTCCCCAGGTTAATACGGATAAAATTTGGCCCCCCCAAATCAGTTTTAAAAAAAATTTTGGATTTCATTTTCCCCTAATCAGGGATTAAAGGAAAGGGGAACGGTTTCTAATTAACCTTTTGAGTTCCCTAAGTTACGCATGGGGTCAGAGATCCATCTTTCTTCTTTACAAGAAGATGGGGCACCTGCAGGGAAAAGGAAAGGGGGTTAAGCCCCCGGGGAATTTTCATCTATGTAATCCTTTAAAGCCCCTTTCTCGGGCCCCCCCAGGGGGGAAACTTACCAAAAAAGGATCTCTGTCCCGGGAAATTCAATTGGCATCATATGGACGGGGAGGAAGGGTCAGCGTTCTTCTTGTCACATAAAAACCCTTTTTCCTGGTATACAGTGGTATTAGGGGGCGACATGATTCCTTTAGGAACAAGCAAGCTGAAACTTTTGGACTCATCTGTTTCTCTGGGGAAAGTGTAATTCCTTGGTTCCCGTTAATGGTGGTTCTGAGTGCACCATGGAAAACCCAGAATAATGGGAAAGTGGGGGGAAGAGATAACAAAAGGACTTTCTTTTGATGATCTTTACCCATAAAAACCCTCAAAGGCTCTGTTTCCTGTCATGGCCCCGAGGCACAGGGGCCCCACTTTTTCCCTCTGTACTGGAGTAGCCTTTTTTATGAAATATTCCCTGTTTCAGAGCAAAGGGGGCATCCAAAAATTTCCCCCTTCCCCCCAGTCGATCAAGCAGAGCTAGACACCCAGCGAGTAACCCCAGTTTATGGAAAGAAAGCAATGAGAATTGTTTTTCTTACAACTCAGCTGGGCATGCTGAGGAAACTTGAAATGGCAGGTTTACACAGTCATTCCCCCCAAAGGTTAAGGAGTTTAAGTCGAAAATCAAGATCTGTTGTGCAAAATCTCTCTGGGCCGGGCTGGGGACCTGACAGATCCCCTCTCCAACACTCACAATGAATGAGTGCTGCAGTAGTTTACGAGAACGGCTGGGGCAGTTTATAATGAAGTCCCCTGATTACCACATAGAAAAATAGATTTTTCCTTAAAACGATGTTCCTTGCGTGCTCCTAACCCTCGTTTTAAGATTACCGCAGGGGTTTTAGGTTCGGGGTTCCGTGTAATCCTCTCAAAGGGGTTCCTTAGTGGGGAGGAAGGAGAAAAGTTAGTAGTTGTTTCGAACCATCTCCTTGCCTGCGTTCAGTCGACGAGTATCAATAGGGGTGAGTAGTTTAAAAAAACCCCAACGCAGTGGGGGTCGGCACGAGCAATTTTATCTTAATCAGGGGAAAACCCCCTTTCGAAAAAAAAATTTTTTTTTTGGGGGGAACTGTCCAGGTGTACAAGGGCCCATTCTAAATCCAAGGCATATTCAGCTACCGATGCTTCCCTTTGGGCAAAGCTAACGGCTGCTTGGGTGTTGCACCCGTTGGGGTCATCAAAAACCTGCCCCATGGCTGAAATAAAATATCAAGGTGATTCAAAAAATATCCTCAGTCTCAATCAGAGGGTTTGCCCACATTAAAGCCTTGTTGGTAAGCAAAAAAATTAATAAGCACCTTAGATCGTTAGTGGGAAATTGTGAAGCGGGGCAAAAAAAAAGATTGCATTGATTAAAAAATCCCTAAATTTCTCACTTTTACCCCTAAACGAAAAGGGGGGGAATTTGGGGAATCCCCACTCGGGCACGGCAGGAGCCGGGGCTCGCCCTTCAAAAACCTCATCCGGCTCGAAAACCTGGGTGTTTGCCCCAACCCCCTTGCAAATTGTGTTATTGGTCCGTAATTTTTTAAAAAGGGGGTTTTTAAAATTTGAAATCTGAAAAGGTATTCATCACTCCGAAAAATTCCTTTATGCGGGCCCCATTTTCCAGATTTTTTTGACAGGATTACTGGAAAAAGAGGGGGAGAAAAAAACAATAGTGTTCACTAGTGTTGGCATTCCGTTCCCCAATAGGGGATCGGCCATTTCCGTTACAAAATTCCAACTTAATTCCAAATTTTTTTTAAAACTATACCGGAATCGGAATTCCCTAATTTCTTGAGGGGCAAGTGTGTATCAGCCCAAGATGAATCTTAGAAGTGTGGGAATCCTGTAAGCTGCGGTCATCAAAAATAATGGCATGGGGTGTTTGGGGTGCTGAAATGATTCAGAAGCACTATAAAAGGCGCGCACCCTTTTTTGCGTCACTGTGTGTGAACCAGTGGGCAGAACCACTTGCTCACCGGGGACGTTAGAAAAGCGTTTTTTGGGCACGGGTTTTTGGCAGGCTATTTTCCCCAACCCTGTGTAAAGCTTCATTTTCCAGTTTTTGTTTTAACGCTCTGTGAAAGGTGTGTGTGTGACAGTGAGTACGTTTGGTTTTTTTGCACCCCGCTTTTTTGGGGGGATCTGCACTGTTAAAACCCTTTTTTTTTATTATTTTTTTTTGGGGAAATTGGGGTTCAGCTCCTTATATTAAAAAAATCAAATCTTTTTGTGGCTTGCTTCCATCCGTTTACAAACATTGGTTAAAAACATTGAATACAGAAGGAGCCTTTCACAGCTACTGAACAGTTTCTGCGGGTTTACTGTGTTTTTGGTTTTTAATTTTGTGAGTGCAGATTACGTCCGTTGTTTTCAAAAACCCTGGTTTTAGTCTGCTGAGCATTGTCACTGCCATCCTTTCATTTTTCTTAATTGGTGTGCTCCATTTTAGTGGAAAAAATTAACAATTTTTGTACGCCTTCCATCCGTTACAATCATTGGTTCAAACACATAGAAGTACACAAAGGGGCCTTTAACAGCTATGAACATTTTTTCAGTGTTCATGAGTCTGTGGTTTTATTTTTTTTGCAGATTACCTCCCCTTTTTCTTCAAAACCCTGCCCTTTTTAGTCGCGAGGTGTTTTCACTGCCTTCCTTCAATTTTTCTCTAATTGGTGCGCTCCCCTTTTTGTGGAAAAAAAAAATCTATTAGTGTGACGCCTTCCATCCTATACAATACTTTTTGCAAAAATATAGAAGTACACAAGGGGCCTTTAACAGCTACTGAACAGTTGTGTTCAGTGTTCACTTAGTCTTTTTTTGGGGGTTTTCATTTTGTGAGGCAGTTTTCGCCCAGTTTTTTCTTCACCCCTCCGGGGTTTTAGTCTGCTG
This sequence comes from Oophaga sylvatica, assembly GCA_033576555.1. Taxonomy (NCBI): domain Eukaryota; kingdom Metazoa; phylum Chordata; class Amphibia; order Anura; family Dendrobatidae; genus Oophaga; species Oophaga sylvatica. The sequence goes on along the minus strand of JARQOD010003724.1, from coordinate 45,846 downwards.
AGCGTGTTTTAAAGTTGGGGGGTTCGGGAACCACCAAAAAATATAAAGGGGGGGGGTGCGTTCGCACCCGGGGGCCCCCCGTGCAAGCAAACCCCGGGGTTTTTTTAAAAATGCAAAAAAAGGAACTCTGTTTTCCCCCCAGGTCGCAAAAAATTTTAAAAGCCGTACGCGTTTTTTGGGTAATTTCAGACTCTTTAAAATTTACAGACCCCCCCCAAAGGGGGTCCCCCAGTGCTAAAAGGGGGATATGTGCCAACTCCTTAGTTTTTTTGAGCCGCAAATTTTAAAAAGCTGGGGGGCTGTCTAGGTCGAGAGCGAACCCTGTTAGCCACAAAACCCCTGAAAACCCAAAACCCCGGGGGTGTGGGTTTTTCAGGCAAAACTTTTTAAATTTCAAAAGGGGGTCATAATACTTGTTAAGAAAAAAGTCCCGGGGGGGGGCACCCGCAATCTAGGGGTCTGAACGCCAAACCCCGAATACGGAAAACAAACTCCTAAAACCGGTTTTTGCCGGAAAACTAGGGTTTTTTGGGCCCCGACCCTGACCCCCTAGCACCCAAAATCCTCCCCCGTTTTTGTGGAAAATTTAGGGGCTTATTTCCCCGCCGGGTCCCAACCACACAAAAACGCAATATGCCACATGGCGCATAGCTTACAAGGGTTTTGATATTAGCGCTGGCGGCCCAGCCATGCTACCCTTTTATGCAACACAAAGGCCTTCCAGGAACAAGGACCAATGAGAACCCTGTTCAAAGATTTGTATTAACAGGGCCTTTCCTGGGGGCCAATAGGAGCTCCCCGCAGTACTGAGCATGGACCCCTAAATCCCAATGAGAGATCCACTCGGGGCACGCTCAAAGGAAAATGCAGGACTTTATCCCAAAGAGTCTGCTCCAAGAATGGCTTTTAATGCAGACCCCGGAAAGGCAGCGCAAGTACTGCCCAGTAGTGGAGGGGCAAGCGCCTTGGAAAACGTCTTTGTGAGCGGCTCCCTGCGGGCCGGAGAGGGTGGTGGGAAACCCGGGGGCCACGGGTTTTCGGACCCCCCCTTGGAAGGAGTGGGACTCGAACCCTAACATTACCCCCCTCCGGGGGGCCCCCCCCCTTTTCTCGGGGCCCCGCTGCGTTCAAAGGCGCGATTAGCTGCGGAGCGGAACCTTCTCGCAGGCCCCCCAAGACCTACCTCGCCCATACCCCTCCATCCACCAAATAAAACTTTTTGCCCCGTACCCCCTTACACCCCCCCGTTTCCCGTTACCCTCATGGTCATCCGCAGTTGAACCCGATTTTCCCGGCGATGACTCAGAAAAACCGGGACATGAGAACGGGTTTCAGGGGGGCAGAAAGGTGTCGGAGATACCCAGGCGGGGGGAAAGAGCTAAACGGTTTTTACCACGGGGTTAACCTGCTGGGAGGCCCTTGAAAGGCCCCCAGGTAGCGGGGTGCCAATTAGTAATCAAACTCGCAGCCTGGAACGGGCGGAAGCCACACCAAATCCCAGGACAAATGTGGGTGAGGGGCGCCGATGGCATGGGCCGAAGACCTCCATCCTCTTTTGGAGGCCTGAATGGCATCCTGGGGTGCGGTCCCAAAAAGCCCCTTTGCCTTCCACGGGCCCATCTGCCACCCTGAATCGGCGGAAGACCGGCATAGGCACTGGTCCCCCCGCGGATGAGACCGTAGTTCAGGAGGAATGGGGTCTTTTCCGGTGGAATCAGCCACAGCATTTTTTTGCAAAAACAGCCCAGGTAGCAAGGATGCCCAGCATCCGGGCCTGGTGAGCCCAAAATGTCGTAGATAGGTGACCAAAAGGTTGGTTGGGGCCCCTCCAAACCAACCCATTGTCTCAGGAGGGGTACGTGAAGAGAAAAATTTAACTCAATATGATTTAGACGACAAGCTCTCTCCAGAACCGAGAGCAAACGGGGACCCGGTCACTGCCCAATTTGTCCGGCTTTGCCTTTGTAAACGGAAGATGGGGCCTAACAAAAAAACGTTGCCAGAGCCCGTGCAGAAGGTAACCGTGGTTGTGGCACCAGATGCACCATTTTGGAGAAATGGGTTCGGTGATTACCCAAATGATGGGTGAAACCCCCAAGACTTGGGCAAGCCCCCACAAAGTCCATCCCAACCATCTCCCGGGCCTGTCCTGCCACCGGCAAAAGGGAAAGTAACCCAGTGGCCGTTGTCGTGGAGATTATTTTTGGCGCAGGAGACACCGCCCGAAACAAGTCTCCAACTACGGAAATATGCGGGCAACCAATATGCCTCGCCAGCAATTAGATGTCCTCTTTGCCCCAAAGTGTCCACCCCCCTGGCGAATGTGCCCAAGAGAGTACCCCGGTCGCAAATTTAGTAGGCACAAAAGTCTTGCCCGGGGGCACAGACTCAAACGAAACCGGGCCACCTGTTCTCTGGTGTTGGGGGACGAATAAGCGAGGCTCCCCACCTTCCTCGAGGACACCACCAAGAGCGAGAGAGAGCGTCGGCACGAAGTTCTTCTCTCCCGAGAGGAATTTCAGTGTGAAATGAAAACCGGGAGAAGAACAAGGACCAAACTGGCTTGGGGAAATTAAGCCGCTGGGCTGTTGAAGATATACCAGGTTTTTGGTTTCCGTAAAGACTTGGAAGGGAAAGCGAGCTCCCTCCAACAGTGTCTCCACTCCGAGAAGGCCAACTTCATTGCTAAACTCCCTGTCCCCGATGGAATTATTCCTCTTCTGCTGGGGTGAAGGTCTTGGAGAAAAAAGAAGCATGGATGCTTCCGCCTGAGCATCCTTTTGGGAAGAGGACTGCCCAAGCACCAACGGAAGGCATCCCCCTCCTATAAATGGCTTATAACATCGGGGGGGCGATGTAGGATGGGGGGCTCTTAGCGAAAAAGAGACTTAATAGCGGAAGGCCTTGGAGACCTCTTAGAAAAACAATTTGGGATAGCTCCTTTTTGGTAAGGGCAACCACGGGACTACCAAAGTTGGAAAGTGGGGATGACTGACGGAAATAATTATTGAAACCCCATAAAGCGCTGCACCGCTTTAGAGAGTGGGGTTCTTGCCAGTCCATCACCGCCTGTAGTTTGGCAGGATCAAAGCCAATCCCTGGGCGGAGATTTATATAGCCCAGGAAGGAAAGGACTCTGCTCAAAACACCATTTCTCCAACTTTGCGTAAAGGAATTTGCCGTAGGAGGTTGAAGACCCTGCCAACATCCCTCCGGTGGAGTCAATATCGGAGAGAAGATGGTTTATCATCCAGAAGACTACGACGAGGTGGAAGCATATCCGAAATTTTCTTGAAAAAGTCTTGGAAAACGGCTGGGCATTACAGAGCCCAAAGGGAACCCCAAAAATATCGAAGGGCCCATCCCTGGTTTAAAAGCCGTCTTCCATTCTTCCCCCTCACGGATGCGAATCAGTTTATAACACCGCGCCAGATCTATTTTTGGGAAATACCCTTGCTCCCCCGAACCCCTATCAAAAAAGCTCAGAGAACAGGGGCAACGGGAAATTGTTTTTTAACGGTGATGGGTTAAGACCCCGTAATCTTACAGGACGCCAATTTTTTCCGTTTTTTCTTCTGCACGAAGAAAAATCCCCCCTGCCGGTGACACCGACTTCCTAAATTTAAACCCCTTGCCAGGTTTCCCTGAATATTTTTGCGAAATGGCCTCTGTCTCAGGAAGAAGAGGGGATAGACCCTTCCCCGGGGGTTCTGCGCCGGAAAAGAGGTTCGATAGGACAGTAAAGGGGCGATGAGGCGGAAGGGGTTTCCGCGCCTTCTTGGAGAACCCGCCCTGAATAGGACCAGTAGTGCTTGGGAAGTGGGTAAGATCTGCGGGTAATCAGAGTGGTAACCGAAGCAACTTCTAAACACATCTGCTGTCATCTTTCACTCAACCCAGTCCAAACCCAAGTCCACCTATATGGGGGGGATTTGGGAAACGGGCCAAGGTATCCTAGTAGGTCTGTTTTCCCTCGGGAAGGACGAGAAAGGGAAATAAATTCCTGATGGGAAGGAGTTTACGAAAAAGCAAGTGGGACAGTCGGTGGTAATTTGGAGGGCAATGACGCCCCATTCCTACCCGAACAGCACTGATTTGTCAATCCCACAGAGGTATTGCAGAGGCGACAAAGCTAGGGGGACATGAAATTCCCCCTGCTCCTGAGTCCCCCCGGCAAAGGTCGGGGTGAAATGGAAAAGTACCAACATTGATTGCCCCCTTTAAAGGGTTATTTGGAGGAAAATGCCGTTGTCTCTAGTGAACCCCTCCCAGGGCCACTAGCGGGGACCCGCTTCCCGTTTCCTGTGGCACTCGTTGGATAGTGTCCTTTTCTGCGAAATGGTTAAAAACCCGGGATTATTTCCGGAGGACCGGACTAGGTCCTGCATGAGGAACTTCTGTGACCTTTTGAGGTTGGATGCCCAGATGGGGGGAATTCGAGGGTTTTGGAAAAAGGTAGGAGCCAACCGAAAACCCTCTGCCTACACGGGGGCCCGCTCCAACCTCCGCCGTGAAAAAACCCGGAGGTCAATTGCGGGTAGATATGGAGATAAGCCTCCTGTGGCGGGAATCTCCCTTGGTAGCCAAAGCGTTTTTAACATGGTCAGCCAGCCCCCCGCCAGTAGATAAGGAATAAACTTTATCAGACCAATTAGCTCAGCAGCCAGGTCCGAAATGGACGGAAAACGACTGACCAAAAGAACCCTGTTTTTAATGCCAGCAGTTGTAGCCCGTATCGTGGGTGACCTGGGGTCCCAAAAAGACCTTTTTAAGAGCCCTCCAAGAAACGAGGAGCACTCTGCACACACGATCATCGCGCTCCCACAGCGGCGTTGCCCAACCAACGCTCTGCCCAAGAGTGAGAAAGTACAAAACCCACTTGTGCCCTTCCGTGGGAAAACGTGCAGCCGAAGTCGAGATGTATAGAGCACTGACCCGAATCCCCGACATTGCTTGCTTTCACGGCAAAATGTCAGGAAGCGGGAGGTGGGATAATGGGGGGGCAGAGGTGGCAGGGACAAACTGGCGCAGCCCGCTAGCAGCTGAACACGACGCGGTTAAAATCCACAGCTGAGGGTTGTGCTCTCAAGAAGGCCCCAACCTACCCTTCAGTGCTGGTTGTATGAATAGACCTGTTCGTCCCCATTTTAATACCAGATCCGGCGCTAATTTTGTTAGGGTTGCGGAACGCACCAAATATATAAAGTGGAAGGTGCGTTCGCGCCCGGGGTCCACCGTTTCAAGCAAAGCCTGTGCTAGTAAGATGCGAAATTACGAACTCTTTTATCCCGCAAGTCGCTAAAATAAAGCCGTGCGCGTTGTGGCAGTAAGTGCAGGGCTCGTTAAAACCCCAGAGCCGCTAACGGGATGCCACAGTGGGTATATGGCGAATTTTGCGAACTCACCTTTACTTCCGGAGCCGGGAAAGAAAACGCTTGGGCGTGTTAGCGTCCGAGAGCAACCCTGTTACGTCACAGGCCGCTGAGAACAAACACCGTTTTTCCTGTTTAGGGCTTTCAGGGCACACGGTTAATTGCTAAGCGGCTAAACGTGGTCATGCGCTAATGTCCTCGCGGGAAAATCACCCGCAATCTATGGCTTTTGAACGCCGACCCTGAATTTCGGCAATCAAAATCCTCACGGTTTTTTGCCGGGTAATCAAGGGATCTAGGACAAGACCCTGGCCAGCTAAACACACTAAAAATCCTCACGATTAAGTCGGTATTTAGTGGCTTATTTCACCGGGTCCCTAAACCACACACACGCATGACCACACTGGGCATAGCATACAAAAGGTTTTAAATTAGCGCATGGCGGCCCCCCCTGCTACCCTTTTATAGCAACAGCTTACAGGACCTTCCGGAAAAAGGACCAATGAAACCTGTTCAGAAGACTAGTAGTAACAGGGCCTTCCTGGCGGGCCAATAGGAGCTGCTGCAGTACCTGAGCATGTGACCCCTGATCTCCAATGAGAGATCTCACTCTGGGCACGCTCAGAAGGAAAATGCAGGACTTTATCCCAAAGACGTCTGCTCCAGAACTGGCTATAATAGCAGATCCAGGAAAGGCAGCAGCAAGTCACTGCCCAGTAGTGGAGTGGGCAAGACGCTTGGAACGACGTCTCTGCTGAGCAGGCTCCACTGCGGCCGGAGATGAATGGGAGACCGCAGCGGCACTGGTTCGAGACTCCCCTTGTGCAGGAGTGGGAACTCGAACCCTAACAGTCACTGCCTCATCCTTCACATTTTTCTCTAATTGGTGCTGCTCCATTTTAGTGGAAAAAAATCTAATCTATTAGTGTGACGCGCTTCCATCCGTATACAATACATTGGTTGCAAACACTATAGAAGTACACAAAGGGGCCTTTAACAGCTACTGAACAGTTGTGTTTCAGTGTTCACTGTAGTCTGTGAGCTTTTCATTTTGTGAGTGCAGATTACGCTCCAGTTTGTTCTTCAACCACTGCCGTTGTAGTCTGCTGAGCGTGTGTCACTGCCTCATCCTTCACATTTTTTCTCTAATTGGTGCTGCTCCATTTTAGTGGAAAAAAATCTAATCTATTAGTGTGACGCGCTTCCATCCGTATACAATACATTGGTTGCAAACACTATAGAAGTACACAACGGGGCCTTTCACAGATACTGAACAGTTGTCTGCAGGGTTCACTGTAGTCTGTGAGGAATAACCACACTTAGGCCTTATAACTTTTCTGACTTTCTTTATCAATCTACCAAGATGAAGAAGTCAGAGAGTAAGGCACGTGGTCGTGGTCGAGGCCGTGGATTTGCAGCAGGGAGAGGACGTGGGGATTCTGTGGCTGCTGCCGCACCCAGTGACACAGCATCCACCAGTTTTTCCCCGTGAGCGTTCCTTTATGCGCACTTTTGTAGGAGCTCAGCGTACCCCCCTGCTGCGTGAAGAACAAATTGAAGCCGTTGTTGGTTGGATGGCAGCCAATGCATCGACTTCAATAGCTTCCACCTCCTCTCAGGACACAGCACTGTTGAACAACCATCAGTCTCTTCACCGCCTGCCAAATTGCCCAGGCAGTCAGAGAGCTCTGTACAGGAGCCAGCTGAGTCTCTGCTTCTGTTCTCAGAATCTGTTGGCTTGCAAACAGGGGCCCAGCCAAGCAGCATTCTGGAATGTGAAGAAGAGGCAGTATGCAGTGATGCGCAACAGCTGTGTCTCTCTGAATCTGAAGAGGCGGGTGAGCCAGTGCCGATGGTCAGCACACCGCAGAACGCATCTGATGATGATGAGACTCAGTTGCCAGTTTCTGTTGAGCATGGTGCTGGCCAGACCACCCAACAACAGCAGGTGTTGGAAGAGGGTAGTGGTGGAGATGATGAGGTCCAAGACCCAACATGGCGTGAGGAACAGGAAGGTGGTGGGAGCAGCTCTGAGGAAGAGATTGCCCCAACGGTCCAAACAGTAGGGAGAGGTAGGCTGCAGACTCGCTTGCCTGTAGCCTCCAGTTTGGCACCCGTTCAGAGCAGTTCTCTTACAACAGCCAAACGGGCGCTCCCAGGACTTGCTCTGCGTGGTCCTTTTTTGATACAGTTGCAGATGATATTTGCTATGTCAAATGCAAGCTGTGTAATCAAAAAATTAAAAGAAGTAAAAGTGTCAGTAACCTTAATACAACAAATATGTGGAAACATGTGCGGTCAAAGCACTTTGTTGAGTTACAAAGACACACTGGAGATGTAGGCCAACCTACAGCAGCACCTACATCTTCAGCTCGTGTTGGAGCCTCTTCCTCCAGTTCACACACAGCTGGTTCGGCTTCCTCAAAGGATCGCCATGGAAGAACCTCTGTCACTGTTGTCCAGAGACACAGTGTTATTCCACCCACAGCTGCAAGTTCCCTGTCATCCTCACACACCCAGGCCACAAAACAGCCATCGGTAGCACAGGCATGGGATAAAAGACGGCCATACTCGGCAAACCATCCACGAGCACAGGCTCTGAATGCTGGCATTGCAAAACTCCTGTCCCTTGAAATGCTGTCATTCAGACTGGTGGAGACTGACAGTTTCCGTGAATTAATGGCATTGGCAGTCCCACAATACAATGTGCCCAGCCGATTTTATTTCAGCAGGCAAGCCGTCCCTGGTCTGCAAAAGCATGTTGAGGCAAAAATTAAACATGCGCTACTAAACGCCGTCAGTAGCAAGGTCCACCTGACCACCGATGCGTGGACCAGTACCCATGGCCAGGGACGATACCTTTTGTAACGGGTCTGGTGGGTGGAACTACTGACGAGACAGGTCAGGTTGGTGGAACCACAAAGCTTTATTATACAAGAGAGTTTACTTGTAAGAGAGCGGGTGGCACCTGGGAAAAGGGCAGGGATTCACGGCAGGAGATATATTTAGTTTCTGGACAGGCAGGTTTGTCACAGCAAGTGACCAGGCAGTCTCTGGGACAGGCAGGTTGTCACGGCAAGTGACCAGGCAGTCTCTGGGACAGGCAGGTTGTCACGGCAAGTGACCAGGAAGTCTCTGGGACAGGCAGGTTGTCACAGCAAGTGACCAGGCAGTCTCTGGACAGGCAGGTTGACATGGCAAGTGACCAGGCAGTCTCTGGAACAGGCAGGTTGTCACAGCAAGTGACCAGGCAGACTCTAGACAGGCAGGTATATACGACCTGATATGGTGGAGCCTCCAGGTAGGCTGCAGTCGGATGGCAGATGATCGCTCCCAGGTGAGCAGGCAAGAGCCGGGGATCTCTGCAGATGATGTCCGAACTTCCGGATGGAGCTGCAGTCGGATGGCAGATGATCGCTCCCAGGTGAGCAGGCAAGAGCCGGGGATCTCTGCAGATGATGTCCGAACTTCCGGATGGAGCTGCAGTCGGATGGCAGATGATCGCTCCTAGGTGAGCAGGCAAGAGCCGGGGATCTCTGCAGATGACGTCCGAACCTCTGGATGGAACTGCAGACGGATGGCAGACAGGCAAGCCGACAGGTAACAGGCAGGAAACTGGAATCAGGAGCTGATGGCTGAAACAGAGTTAGACTGCACAGGAACAACAGGAACACGGATTGGATCTCAGAGAGTCAGGAACACAGACAGGAACACGGACTGGGTCTCAGGGAGTCAGGAACACGGACAGGAACATGGATTGAATCACAGGAACACGGACTGGAACACAGGCCTCGGACTCCGGACATCTGGCACCGATCAGCAGGCTCGGACATCTGGCAATGATCGGCAGGATCCGGACATCAGGCAAGAAGGATAGGATCCGGACATCTGGAAGTGGTCGTCGGACATCGGACATCAGGCCATGGTCATCAGGCATAGGAACCGGACATCTGGCAGCGACCTGAAAAGGAACCCCAGCGGTCTGGTGCAAGCCCCGCCAGGCTCAACGGGAGCTGGCCGGGGATTGCACAGAGGCTGAGCACAGAGTAACAGAAACTCAGCACACACCGGACTCCTCCTTCCAAGATGAACTCAGGTTATATAGCAAGGATTCACAGTCACTGGCACAGGGTTCTGGACACAGCAGGATTTCAGGAACATAACACAGAGGACACAGTTCAGAAAGTCAGGTACAGGATGCGATCTAAGATCAGGGGTTCAGGTAATTAGACACAGCAGGAACAGGCCTGGATATACAGCCTCCAGGAACGGCGATCTGGGTAATCAGCCCCCTGCATAGGCGGAAACACAAGACACAATTCAGACATTCAGGTACCGGGTTTGATCCAGGATCAGGGAACAAGACACAGCAGGAACAGGGAATCAGCTCTCCAGAGCTGATCAACTTCAGAGCAGGAGCTGAACACACAACCACATACGGCTAGGTTCAGGGATTCAGTGTGGATTCAATGCGAAACTCTGGCAACGCCCACTAGGGCTGGGGAACTTTATATATGAGCTGCTTCACAGCGATAGGCTGGAGCAGTAATTCTAGTAAACACCCAATCCACATAAAAGCAGGACAGGTGTGGGCCGCGCCCCCTATGCAGAGCCAGACAGCACAACACAGAGGGAACCCAACAATGGCTGCTGCCAACCACGCAGTAAGTCATGCACCACTGCAGAGGACTTTGCAAGCTACGGACGGCTTTCACAGCAAGTCAGGAACCGCACATGCGGGCGGTCATGCAAAGCAGCGGAGCCACTCACGCAAGTACGGGTACGCAGCAGAGCCGGGAACTGAGCAGCATCCATATAGGTAACAGACAACAGTATCCCAGCTGGTTAGGGGGAAAGGAGCAAAAGGGTTAATGCAAAAAACATGCAAAGTAACGCTGGAAAACAAAGTACAGACAATACCAGCGTTACACCTTTCACTCACTGCCCATTGGGTGAATGTTGTGGAGCCGGGTACAGATCTTGCGAGTGGCGCTGTACGTGTTCTGCCAACTCCAAGGATTGCCGGAATCAAGTCTGTCCACATTGACTCCTCCTCCTACTCCAGTTCCTCAGAATCATCGCTGCAGGAGCCGTCACGGTCTACCTCCACATGGACCCGTGGACGCTTACCTGATGCGACCGATATGAGCACAGCCGTGGCCAAACGGCAACAGGCCGTTCTGAAATTAATTCCCATGGGGAATCGAAGCCACACAGCGCAGGAGGTCTGGAATGCCATCAAGCAGGAGAGCGACGTGTGGTTTTTGCCAGCGAATCTCCAGCCAGGCTTGGTAGTGTGTGACAATGGCCGAAATCTGGTGGCAGCTCTGGGCCTTGGCAAACTCACTCACATACCATGTCTGGCACATGTGCTCAACTTGGTCGTGCAGAGTTTTTTGAGGGACTATCCGGATCTTGATGCACTGCTGCACAAGGTCCGCCTAGAGTGCGCTCACTTGCGACGTTCCAGCATGGCCAGATCGCGCATTGCAGCTCTGCAACGCAGATTGCGCCTTCCTGAACATCGCATCATATGTGACGTATCCACCAGGTGGAATTCAACGTTACATATGTTGGAGCGGTTGTGTGAGCAGCAGCCAGCAGTTATGGAGTATCAGCTGCATCAGGCGCAATCAACACGCAATTTGCGCCGTCCACACTTCACCATTAATGAGTGGGCCAGTATGAAGGACATGTGCCACGTTTTGCGTGCGTTTGATGAGTCAACGCGGATGGCGAGTGCAGATGATGCACTAGTCAGCCTGACTGTCCCCCTTATCTGCCTGCTTCAAAAAACACTGCAAGCACTAAGGGATGAGGTTTTGGAAGAGGTGGAGGATGAGGAGTCACAAATTCCATCACCTTCTGGAAAGTCAGCGCAACGTGGTTCCTCACAAAGGGCTGGGCAGGTCTCACTTTGTGAGGAGGATGAGGAGGAGGAGTCAATGGAGGAGGAAGACATCGCTCCAGAGGGAGGTACACAACGCTCTAGTCAGTATGTAGAGCGAGGGTGGGGTGATGCAGAGCAGGCAGAGATAACGCCTCTTGCAGAGGACAGCGTTTCTTTGCCAGTTGGGAGTCTGCAGCACATGGTTGATTTCATGCTGCAGTGCCTAAGAAACGACCGCCGCATTGCCCACATTCTCACGACGTCTGATTATTGGGTGTACACCCTCCTAGACCCTCGCTACCGGGACAACGTCAAAAGCCTCATCACACCGTTGAACCGGGAGCGTAAAATGCGGGAGTACCAAGACACACTGGTGCAATCCCTAATGTTCTACCTTACTGCCGAGAGCACTGCTGCTGCTACTGCTTTACAAAGCAGCTCTGTGCGTCGAGGCAGTGTAGAGAGCTCTGCAACAAGAGGGAGCACACGCAGTGCCTCTGCACAGGGAAAGACCAGTATGTTAAAAATGTGGCAAAGTTTTGTGGCAGCGCCACAAATGTCTACACCATCCGAGAGGGCTCCAGTCAGCGGGAGGCAACGTATCCGTCAGATGGTGACAGACTACTTGGCTTTGCCTCTCAGTGTACTCCCAGATGGCTCTTCCCCATTCAAGTTTTGGGTCTCTAAGCTGGATACATGGCCAGAGCTTAGCCAGTATGCATTGGAGGTGCTGGCTTGCCCTGCTGCCAGTGTATTATCGGAGCGCGTCTTTAGTGCTGCAGGTGGTGTACTAACAGACCGTCGCATGCGACTATCCTCCGATAATGTAGACCGGCTTACTTTTCTGAAAATGAACAAGGCATGGATCTCGCCAGAATTTGTCTGTCCGTTTTCAGATTAAATAACTGGTTCGCAACGTTATCCATGTCTCCTGTTATGTTCATCTTTCTACCACCTGAACTCTACTCCCTGGGCTCCAACACTGCCAGTTGCTGCTCAGAAGTGTCGTGTCCACAGAACAAAACACAAGCTCTACTGTTAGTGGGGTTCAGTAACGCCAGCTGTTCCCCTGCTGTGTGAACGGCAAGAAGTCTCCTGTTCCCGACACATGGACAGAAAAACACATGACCAACATGCTCCAAATAGGGAAGAGCCGTCACCCTGCTTGTTATGCTGAAAACATGAAATTGTGAAGTTTTGCAGGCCTAGAATGATACATTTTTATGACAAATATGGACAAATAATAATTTGTCATCACAGCGCATATCTGCACATGTCTATTAGAAATGGTAACAAAAAATAAAACATAGTCTACTCTTCACATTTTGAAATTAATGCATAAAAGTACATTTCAGACTTATGAATTAATGCTTTTTAAGGAACTTTATCTGTACCTGTAAGATAATGCACTCAATGGATGTACGAATCATTAAATCCTCATCATCATCATCACGAGTTTTATTTATGACAGACATTATAAAATACACATACTGATGCCAACTGTAACTTCAAACACCATATATGAAATGGCCAGCATGTAAACATGGTAATAATGTCCAATAATAAATTATTACATCTAGAAAGTGCATCATGCATACTGACAATAGGTAGTTATACCTGCAAGTGCTGTTGAAACAACCACAAGAGATCTAAATTAATACTGGTATATAGGTATCACAGTGCATAGTTACTCATGGACAATGTTGATGTAATACTGTATCTCAATTAAGTCAGCGTCAACCATTAGGCTTGTTAGTGTTGTACATTGTTAAAGAGGGAACGTAATTTTTTTGTTTGTCATAGGTGGAGTATTACACATTTAATTATTACTGCTGTATTTTTTTTTTGCGTCCCTAGTGCGCAATAACGCAGCCTAACCTCACATTTGATAGTCAGCTAATTGCCACACGCTACCCTACCCTACGCGTGACAGTAGGAAGGTAGTGTTGACGGATAAAGCTTTGCGCAACCAGACATTCTTTTACCCTCTTCAACACTCTACAAGCAAAAAATGCATGATTTCAGCCGCAGACTTTATTGACGTACAGTATAACATCGGCATTACCCATCAGAGGCTGTCCACTGTCTGATACAGACATAGAATATACCTTTGCTATCCGTAGCCTTTGTTTCACCTACACTTGCAGGCACACACTTAAATTGTGACAAACAATGCCTAATGTTTTTTTAAATGGTTATTTTTTATCGTACATTATTGTGTCATCAATCACATTGATGAGTCCATGCTGGACATGTCATACATGCTATAGAAAGTTACGATGTTATGAACTTAAATAATTGAAATGTCTGTGACTGTCACATAAAATTTGCGATGATGATGATGAGTGACTATTACAAAATCCATTGTCTTCACTATGTTATGGTTTAACATAGCGTTCCTTAAGCATTATTCATAAAAAAAAAAATGGACTTTTATTCTTAAATTTACAACACTATATTTTGTTACCAATTTTTTGGGTGTTGTGTTGTTCCATTTATTTTTGGCATGTGCATATATGCGTTTATATTTGTATTTTCTTTATTTTTCCTTCTTGAAATTAGAAAACATGTGTATCTTTGTACCGTGTTAGCCAGTAGATAGAAAAATATTTAGACTTCAGAGTCAGCAGTGGTTGATACCTTTTAATGGATAACTGAAAAGATGGAAACAAATTGCAAGCTTTCAAGGCTACTCACGTCTCTTCATCAGGCAAAGACTAAATAAAAAAATTAAGCATCACATATTTCTATACACAACAGGACACAGGAATAGTGCAATAGGTAAGACAAGTAAGTGACGTGTATCAGAACTGTCATTATCTCACAGGGATGAACATAAATATTGGAACAGTTCCTAGATAAGGATAGAAAGTTTGATTGCCCTCTCATTGGCGTCTTTTTTTGGGTTTTCATGACCCTGGAAGGGCATAGACGCAGATTCCTTAATTGATATAGAATGACATAAATCCATGTGATCTATTCATTCCATCACTAACAGTGTCAAAGGTCATGATGAGCTTATATTCTGAAACCTTTGTACGTTTCTCATATTTGAAGTTATATTTTAATACCAGTAATTCCATATCCATCATGCTATGACCGGGCATACAAAAGTCTTTTGCCACAGGTAAATTCATTAATTTATCTGTGATTGTGTGGCGCTGATAATTCATCCTTGTTCTCCTTTTTGTTGCCGGTCTCCCCTCACTTGTCCCTCCCTCACTTGTCTTAGCTATTCCTGTGTCCTGTTGTGTGTAGAAATATGTGATTCTTCATTTTTGGCTTTACTCTTAGCCTGATGAAGACACCTGAGTAGTCTCAAAGCTTAGAATTTGTTACCATATTTTCAGTTAGCCATTAAACGTTATTATCAACCACAGAGGACTGTCAAGTATAAATATTTTTCTATTCTTGTAATTGAAATTCATCATTTTATTGTCGTAGTAAAACTTCATTTATTCTTGTTTGAAGTACATACATTTGCAATGGCCACGTAACAAGGCAATAACTCAATATTTTGTGCCTACACCCTCCTTGACCCTGGGCTTCAACAGCGCCAGTTGCTGCTCAGAAGTGTTAGATGCACAGATGAAAACAATCGCTGATGTGTTTGTGGGGTTCAGTAACGCCTGCTGTTCCCCTGCTGTGTGTCTGGCAAAAATTACTGCTGCTAACTACAACTTCAACTTCAAACGTCTCATACTAGGCCTCTGCCTACACCCTCCTTGACCCTGGGCTTCAACAGCGCCAGTTGCTGCTCAGAAGTGTTAGATGCACAGATGAAAACAATCGCTGATGTGTTTGTGGGGTTCAGTAACGCCTGCTGTTCCCCTGCTGTGTGTCTGGCAAAAATTACTGCTGCTAACTACAACTTCAACTTCAAACGTCTCATACTAGGCCTCTGCCTACACCCTCCTTGACCCTGGGCTTCAACAGCGCCAGTTGCTGCTCAGAAGTGTTAGATGCACAGATGAAAACAATCGCTGATGTGTTTGTGGGGTTCAGTAACGCCTGCTGTTCCCCTGCTGTGTGTCTGGCAAAAATTACTGCTGCTAACTACAACTTCAACTTCAAACGTCTCATACTAGGCCTCTGCCTACACCCTCCTTGACCCTGGGCTTCAACAGCGCCAGTTGCTGCTCAGAAGTGTTAGATGCACAGATGAAAACAATCGCTGATGTGTTTGTGGGGTTCAGTAACGCCTGCTGTTCCCTGCTGTGTGTCTGGCAAAAATTACTGCTGCTAACTACAACTTCAACTTCAAACGTCTCATACTAGGCCTCTGCCTACACCCTCCTTGACCCTGGGCTTCAACAGCGCCAGTTGCTGCTCAGAAGTGTTAGATGCACAGATGAAAACAATCGCTGATGTGTTTGTGGGGTTCAGTAACCCTGCTGTTCCCCTGCTGTGTGTCTGGCAAAAATTACTGCTGCTAACTACAACTTCAACTTCAAACGTCTCATACTAGGCCTCTGCCTACACCCTCCTTGACCCTGGGCTTCAACAGCGCCAGTTGCTGCTCAGAAGTGTTAGATGCACAGATGAAAACAATCGCTGATGTGTTTGTGGGGTTCAGTAACGCCTGCTGTTCCCTGCTGTGTGTCCGGCAAAAATTACTGCTAGCTACCTAATCATGGTGAAAAAAACTGACATCTCAAAGTGTCTAGTGCTACACATAGATATGAGGCTACACCTGATTTCTAAGCTGTAAACATTTGAAACGTCAACTTTCAAACCATAAAATGATTAGTCTTTGTCACAAATCTGTAACAAAATAAATGTGACATATTATTACAGATATGCACGTGTCGAAAACAAATGCAAACACAAAATCCTACTTATGCTATAGGATACTGATGGTCAACCTTGTCACTCCATAGCTTATACAAATCCAACTCACATCATGATGACTCAAATACTGCAATGTTGGAAGTGCATAATGTGGGTTGAACTTTGACAACTGCTGCAGTGCGAAGGTTATACTTCAGTGTTCTTGCCTTTGAAATAAAAGCATACAATTAAATATAATATCCAATGTTGATTAAGGGACGTGATGTACACCTGTAATATTGTGCAAACAATGCATGTAGGAATAGTCCTCTTCAACATTACTTATATTTGTGTCATTTTAAAAAATACATATTTGATTAGAAAGTTAACAGCCCATATCATAAAGGTCCTTCATGTAAACATGATAATCGCTAACAAAAATCATGCATTACCTTGGTAAAGTCAATATAGTGCATAGTCACAATAGCAAAATATATACCTGTAAGTGGTACTGAAAGAACGACAACTGATAGAATAGGTGAATGATATCTATTTATCAGACTGAATAGCGACACCTGTACAATGTCGATATAATACTGTACCTTAACAAAACAGCTGTGTCACACCTCACACGCATTTTCCTTGTAGCTTGTTATGTAATAGGGCACATGCGTGTATGTTTCATCATAGGTGCATGTTTGCTGAGTAAAGCAGTCATGACAACGCCTTTGTGTTGTCGGTACGCTTGCGATGATGAACGATGCGCACCGTGAATGTTAGTCTGCGTCATAAGACGCACAGACGCTCCAATACCCAACGCGTCACAGCAGGAAGCCAGTCTGTGCGTCCAAACAAAGGCGCAAGCATACATGCACGTACCCTTTTATAAAGCTATATAAAAAAAAGGATGTAGTAGAAACGCACACTTTATTGAGGTACAGTATTACATCGCCATTCACCATCTGTGGCTATGCAGTCTCATCTATATATACCTTATCTATCCGTTGTCATGCTTGCAAGTCCACAGTCAGGCATAAATACTGTTTTCACTATGCACTTTTTAAAGGTTTTTTTTGTTAATATAAATGATTGGCACATATTATCAGTATTACATTATGGAAATTTCGATATTTTTAAAAACTTTTTAGTGATATTATTCAGCAAATGAAAATGGTGTACATACTGTTACTTATCCATCATTAATGGATTCTGATATGTACTTGTATGCTTTTATTTAAAACCGTATAGCAGATTATTTAACCGATTTTTATTGTGGTTTGCATTGCTTTTCAACATGTTAATGTATGCGTTTATGTTTGTCAATTATTAATTTACAATATATTTTTTAAAGTAAAATCATCATCTTATGGTACTAAAGGTTATATTTCTCTTGTTTGGAGTATAGACATTTTTAATTGACACGTAACAAGGAAAATACTTGATCTAGTATTTAAACATCCTCCTTGACCCTGGGCTCCAACACCGCCAGTTGTTGCTTGGAAGTGCTGTTAGCACAGTCTACACTTGCTCCCGTGTTACTGGGGTTCAGTAATGTCAGCTGTTCCCCTGCTGTGTGAACGGCAAAAAGTCCTGCTGCCTCCACCCTGTTCTCTTCTCATCCCTGGGTTACAACACCGCCAGTTGTTTCTCGGAAGTGCTGTTAGCACAGTCTACACTTGCTCCTGTGTTACTGGGGTTCAGTAATGTCAGCTGTTCCCCTGCTGTGTGAACGGCAAAAAGTCCTGCTGCCTCCACCCTGTTCTCTTCTCATCCCTGGGTTACAACACCGCCAGTTGTTTCTCGGAAGTGCTGTTAGCACAGTTAACACTTGCTCCCGTGTTACTGGGGTTCAGTAATGTCAGCTGTTCCCCTGCTGTGTGAACGGCAAACAGTCCTGCTGCCTCCACCCTGTTCTCTTCTCATCCCTGGGTTACAACACCGCCAGTTGTTTCTCGGAAGTGCTGTTAGCACAGTTAACACTTGCTCCTGTTACTGGGGTTCAGTAATGTCAGCTGTTCCCCTGCTGTGTGAACGGCAAAAGTCCTGCTGCCTCCACCATGTTCTCTTCTCATCCCTGGGTTACAACACCGCCAGTTTTTCTCGGAAGTGCTGTTAGCACAGTCTACACTTGCTCCTGTGTTACTGGGGTTCAGTAATGTCAGCTGTTCCCCTGCTGTGTGAACGGCAAAAAGTCCTGCTGCCTCCACCCTGTTCTCTTCTCATCCCTGGGTTACAACACCGCCAGTTGTTTCTCGTAAGTGCTGTTAGCACAGTTAACACTTGCTCCCGTGTTACTGGGGTTCAGTAATGTCAGCTGTTCCCCTGCTGTGTGAACGGCAAAAAGTCCTGCTGCCTCCACCATGTTCTCTTCTCATCCCTGGGTTACAACACCGCCAGTTGTTTCTCGGAAGTGCTGTTAGCACAGTTAACACTTGCTCCCGTGTTACTGGGGTTCAGTAATGTCAGCTGTTCCCCTGCTGTGTGAACGGCAAACAGTCCTGCTGCCTCCACCATGTTCTCTTCTCATCCCTGGGTTACAACACCGCCAGTTGTTTCTCGGAAGTGCTGTTGGCACAGTTAACACTTGCTCCTGTGTTACTGGGGTTCAGTAATGTCAGCTGTTCCCCTGCTGTGTGAACGGCAAAAAGTCCTGCTGCCTCCACCTGTTCTCTTCTTCACCTGGGTTACAACACTGCCAGTTGTTTCTCAGAAGTGCTGTTAGCACAGTTAACACTTGCTCCTGTGTTACTGGGGTTCAGTAATGTCAGCTGTTCCCCTGCTGTGTGAACGGCAAAAAGTCCTGCTGCCTCCACCATGTTCTCTTCTCATCCCTGGGTTACAACACCGCCAGTTGTTTCTCGGAAGTGCTGTTAGCACAGTCTACACTTGCTCCTGTGTTACTGGGGTTCAGTAATGTCAGCTGTTCCCCTGCTGTGTGAACGGCAAACAGTCCTGCTGCCTCCACCCTGTTCTCTTCTCATCCCTGGGTTACAACACCGCCAGTTGTTTCTCGGAAGTGCTGTTAGCACAGTTAACACTTGCTCCCGTGTTACTGGGGTTCAGTAATGTCAGCTGTTCCCCTGCTGTGTGAACGGCAAAAAGTCCTGCTGCCTCCACCATGTTCTCTTCTCATCCCTGGGTTACAACACCGCCAGTTGTTTCTCGGAAGTGCTGTTAGCACAGTTACACTTGCTCCTGTGTTACTGGGGTTCAGTAATGTCAGCTGTTCCCCTGCTGTGTGAACGGCAAACAGTCCTGCTGCCTCCACCCTGTTCTCTTCTCATCCCTGGGTTACAACACCGCCAGTTGTTTCTCGGAAGTGCTGTTAGCACAGTTAACACTTGCTCCGTGTTACTGGGGTTCAGTAATGTCAGCTGTTCCCTGCTGTGTAACGGCAAAAGTCCTGCTGCCTCCACCCTGTTCTCTTCTCATCCCTGGGTTACAACACCGCCAGTTGTTTCTCGGAAGTGCTGTTAGCACAGTTAACACTTGCTCCCGTGTTACTGGGGTTCAGTAATGTCAGCTGTTCCCCTGCTGTGTGAACGGCAAAACAGTCCTGCTGCCTCCACCTGTTCTCTTCTCATCCCTGGGTTACAACACCGCCAGTTGTTTCTCGGAAGTGCTGTTAGCACAGTTAACACTTGCTCCCGTGTTACTGGGGTTCAGTAATGTCAGCTGTTCCCTGCTGTGTGAACGGCAAAAGTCCTGCTGCCTCCACCCTGTTCTCTTCTCATCCTGGGTTACAACACCGCCAGTTGTTTCTCGGAAGTGCTGTTAGCACAGTTAACACTTGCTCCCGTGTTACTGGGGTTCAGTAATGTCAGCTGTTCCCCTGCTGTGTGAACGGCAAACAGTCCTGCTGCCTCCACCCTGTTCTCTTCTCATCCCTGGGTTACAACACCGCCAGTTGTTTCTCGGAAGTGCTGTTAGCACAGTTAACACTTGCTCCGTGTTACTGGGGTTCAGTAATGTCAGCTGTTCCCCTGCTGTGTGAACGGCAAACAGTCCTGCTGCCTCCACCTGTTCTCTTCTCATCCCTGGGTTACAACACCGCCAGTTGTTTCTCGAAGTGCTGTTAGCACAGTTAACACTTGCTCCCGTGTTACTGGGGTTCAGTAATGTCAGCTGTTCCCCTGCTGTGTGAACGGCAAAAGTCCTGCTGCCTCCACCATGTTCTCTTCTCATCCCTGGGTTACAACACCGCCAGTTGTTTCTCGGAAGTGCTGTTAGCACAGTTAACACTTGCTCCGTGTTACTGGGGTTCAGTAATGTCAGCTGTTCCCCTGCTGTGTGAACGGCAAAAGTCCTGCTGCCTCCACCCTGTTCTCTTCTCATCCCTGGGTTACAACACCGCCAGTTGTTTCTCGGAAGTGCTGCTGTTAGCACAGTTACACTTGCTCCCGTGTTACTGGGGTTCAGTAATGTCAGCTGTTCCCCTGCTGTGTGAACGGCAAAAAGTCCTGCTGCCTCCACCCTGTTCTCTTCTCATCCCTGGGTTACAACACCGCCAGTTGTTTCTCGGAAGTGCTGTTAGCACAGTTAACACTTGCTCCTGTGTTACTGGGGTTCAGTAATGTCAGCTGTTCCCCTGCTGTGTGAACGGCAAAAGTCCTGCTGCCTCCACCTGTTCTCTTCTCATCCCTGGGTTACAACACCGCCAGTTGTTTCTCGGAAGTGCTGTTAGCACAGTTAACACTTGCTCCGTGTTACTGGGGTTCAGTAATGTCAGCTGTTCCCCTGCTGTGTGAACGGCAAACAGTCCTGCTGCCTCCACCCTGTTCTCTTCTCATCCCTGGGTTACAACACCCCCAGTTGTTTCTCGGAAGTGCTGTTAGCACAGTTACACTTGCTCCCGTGTTACTGGGGTTCAGTAATGTCAGCTGTTCCCCTGCTGTGTGAACGGCAAACAGTCCTGCTGCCTCCACCATGTTCTCTTCTCATCCCTGGGTTACAACACCGCCAGTTGTTTCTCGGAAGTGCTGTTAGCACAGTTACACTTGCTCCTGTGTTACTGGGGTTCAGTAATGTCAGCTGTTCCCTGCTGTGTGAACGGCAAAAGTCCTGCTGCCTCCACCCTGTTCTCTTCTCATCCTGGGTTACAACACCGCCAGTTGTTTCTCGGAAGTGCTGTTAGCACAGTTACACTTGCTCCTGTGTTACTGGGGTTCAGTAATGTCAGCTGTTCCCCTGCTGTGTGAACGGCAAACAGTCCTGCTGCCTCCACCTGTTCTCTTCTCATCCCTGGGTTACAACACCGCCAGTTGTTTCTCGGAAGTGCTGTTAGCACAGTTACACTTGCTCCGTGTTACTGGGGTTCAGTAATGTCAGCTGTTCCCCTGCTGTGTGAACGGCAAAAGTCCTGCTGCCTCACTTTTTTCTCATCCTGTTACCATCCAGTGTTCTCGTACGTAGCTGTTCTCCGCAGTTGCACTTTGGTACTAGGTCATAATGTCGGTTCCCGAGTGTCGAGCAACGTCCTGCTGCTCCGTATGTGCTTCTCACGGTACACACCTGCTTGTATCCGAATGCAGTTAACGTTCACTTGTCCTCGTTTCATGGGTTTCACTTCGCTGATCCCTCTGTGTTCCAGCACAGTCGCTGGTCCTCGTTTACTTTCATTGGGTACCTTCTGCTACCCATCCGGGTTCCAGTACGTCAGCTGGTTCTCCGCAGTGCCTTTGGCCTAGGTGCCTCCATGTCGGTATCCGAGTTCCAGCAACGTCTGCTGGTCCTTGGTAGTGCTTTGGAGCACAGGTACCTCCTGCTTAGTAACCGTGTCCCAGTAACGTCAGCTGGTCCTCGGTTG
This sequence comes from Oophaga sylvatica, assembly GCA_033576555.1. NCBI lineage: Eukaryota > Metazoa > Chordata > Amphibia > Anura > Dendrobatidae > Oophaga > Oophaga sylvatica. Next base: position 24,008 of record JARQOD010003724.1, on the reverse strand, counting down.
TGCCATTGGCTCTTTTCCTTCTGCTGACCCTCCGGGTTCCAGCACAGTCAGCTGGTCCTCGTTACTTTCATTGGCTCTTGTACCTTCTGCTACCCATCCGGGTTCCAGTACCGTCAGCTGGTTCTCCGCAGTGCCTTTGGCCTAGGTGCCTCCATGTCGGTATCCGAGTTCCAGCAACGTCTGCTGGTCCTTGGTAGTGCTTTGGAGCACAGGTACCTCCTGCTTAGTAACCGTGTCCCAGTAACGTCAGCTGGTCCTCGGTTGTGCCATTGGCTCTTTTCCTTCTGCTGACCCTCCGGGTTCCAGCACAGTCAGCTGGTCCTCGTTACTTTCATTGGCTCTTGTACCTTCTGCTACCCATCCGGGTTCCAGTACCGTCAGCTGGTTCTCCGCAGTGCCTTTGGCCTAGGTGCCTCCATGTCGGTATCCGAGTTCCAGCAACGTCTGCTGGTCCTTGGTAGTGCTTTGGAGCACAGGTACCTCCTGCTTAGTAACCGTGTCCAAGTAACGTCAGCTGGTCCTCGGTTGTGCCATTGGCTCTTTTCCTTCTGCTGACCCTCCGGGTTCCAGCACAGTCAGCTGGTCCTCGTTACTTTCATTGGCTCTTGTACCTTCTGCTACCCATCCGGGTTCCAGTACCGTCAGCTGGTTCTCCGCAGTGCCTTTGGCCTAGGTGCCTCCATGTCGGTATCCGAGTTCCAGCAACGTCTGCTGGTCCTTGGTAGTGCTTTGGAGCACAGGTACCTCCTGCTTAGTAACCGTGTCCCAGTAACGTCAGCTGGTCCTCGGTTGTGCCATTGGCTCTTTTCCTTCTGCTGACCCTCCGGGTTCCAGCACAGTCAGCTGGTCCTCGTTACTTTCATTGGCTCTTGTACCTTCTGCTACCCATCCGGGTTCCAGTACCGTCAGCTGGTTCTCCGCAGTGCCTTTGGCCTAGGTGCCTCCATGTCGGTATCCGAGTTCCAGCAACGTCTGCTGGTCCTTGGTAGTGCTTTGGAGCACAGGTACCTCCTGCTTAGTAACCGTGTCCCAGTAACGTCAGCTGGTCCTCGGTTGTGCCATTGGCTCTTTTCCTTCTGCTGACCCTCCGGGTTCCAGCACAGTCAGCTGGTCCTCGTTACTTTCATTGGCTCTTGTACCTTCTGCTACCCACCCGGGTTCCAGTACCGTCAGCTGGTTCTCCGCAGTGCCTTTGGCCTAGGTGCCTCCATGTCGGTATCCGAGTTCCAGCAACGTCTGCTGGTCCTTGGTAGTGCTTTGGAGCACAGGTACCTCCTGCTTAGTAACCGTGTCTCAGTAACGTCAGCTGGTCCTCGGTTGTGCCATTGGCTCTTTTCCTTCTGCTGACCCTCCGGGTTCCAGCACAGTCAGCTGGTCCTCGTTACTTCCATTGGCTTTTGTACCATCACCAACAGGACAAAGAAGGTTAAGACAAACTACAAGATACAGAACAAGAGACAGAAGAACAATAAGCAGAAGATCAAAAAGCAGAAGAACATTAAGTATAAGACCAAAATGAAGAGCAAAATATATGCTCTAAATTCTAAGCAGAAGAAGACTAAGCAGTGTATGGGGGTGAGTCCGTTCCTCCTCGTGGTGCCCCTGGAAAATGCCTGATGCTGCTGCAGGCTAAACTGAACGCGGACAAATACTGTTGTAATTAAAATCTTTCGTGACAGCAAGAACGGAAGGATGAAAATTCAGAGTTTTACAGATTACAAGTACAGGAATGTCTGTCACAAATAAGAATATGATGAAAAGGATGAATAGGAAGAAGATGAAGAAGTAGAATATGAAGAATAATAACTGTTTAATAAGAACAATATAAGTAATGTTAACAAAAAGATGAATAGCAAGAAGTTTTAGAAGATTAAGAAGGTGAAGATGAAGAATAATTTGATGAGAAAGATGATGCTGCTGAAGATTATGAAGGAGAAAGTGTGTGAAAAGTTAAAAAGGTGAAGAGCATGGAAGTTGTGAAACAGACATATTTGACAAAATAGAAAAAAGGTTAACAACATTGTCAATTTCTTCGTCAATCCAAACGTATTTCAAAAAAAGAAATATTAATGCTATTCCATTGCATTGTGTTAAACATCTATGCCTTTAATGTCTCCTCAACCTCCCCCAATAAATTCTACATTACTCTTTGTTGTTTTCCTTCATGTACAATTAACCAACAAGGCAAGAATGGGTTTTTTTTAATTCCGATATTTTGTTCCCATAGACTTACATTGTATTTCCGGTATCGGTATCGGGTATCGCCGATATTTTTTGTGTATCGGCGATACCATTCCGATTCCGATACTTTTGGATATCGGAAAGTATCGCTCAACTCTAGTGTTCACCTGTGGCAACACTGCAGAGAGAAAAAAAAAAATTAAGGGAACTGCTCACCTGGAATGGTTGTGAGAAGTCACAACCACTATCATCACAGAAAGTTTCTACCAGACATCTGATATCCAGAGTTACAGCAGACAAAAAAGAGAAAAGAAAGGAAAAAAAAAAAAAACAATAGTGTTTACCTGTGGTAACACTGCAAAAAGAAAAAACTTAAGGGAATTGCTCACCTGGAATGGTTGTGAGAAGTCACAACCACTGTCATCACAGAAAGTACAACCGGACGTCTGATATCCACAGTACAGCAGACACAGCCTTCCAGACCCAGCAGACACTAACGTTTTGGCTTCAGAATCTTGTAATGTATGTAGTACAGTTCATATAGCTTCTTGTGCTTGGGTGCGATGAAAACACAGGAGTCACAGGTTTGATATAGAAAAGTCCTGTATTACTTCATACAAGTTGGCAGAAATAGTCACACAGTTTGCAGACACAGAAACAGGAGACACAGCAGGCCAGAGTAATCCAAGCTCAGCAATCACTCTCCAATACAGATTCAGGATCTTCTTCTCTGTTACCGTAAGTCCATGCAAACGTGGGTCTTTCAAAGAGCAGGGTTCAGAGTCCACAAGTGCTTCAGAGTTCCTCAGTAGGAATAGCTGGAGTACAAGGTCCAAGGCTTACAGGAGTCAAGTCACAGGTTCACTGCAGGCTAGATTCTGAAGCACTGATTGCTCAGCTGTGGCTGCTTAAGAAGCAAAGGAGAGAATCAGGGCGGGAACATGCAAGCTGGAAACTCCATTTTGACTGAGGGCAAGATAGCTGCAGCAAGACAGAAAGTAAAATGGCTGACGAACAAACTGAGTTTCAGGAATATATACATAGAACCTTACACCGGCCAAAAAATGAGAACAAGGATGAATTATCAGCGCCACACAATAAGAGAAAAAATAATGGATTTACCTGTGGCAAAACACTTTTGTATGCCCGGTCATAGCATGATGGATATGGAATTACTGGTATTAAAATATAACTTCAAATCTGAGAAAGATACAAAGGTTTCAGAATATAAGCTCATCATGACATTTGACACTCTTAGTGATGGAATGAATAGATCACACGGATTTATGTCATTCTATATCAATTAAGGAATCTGCGTCTCTGCCCTTCCAGGGGCATGAAAACACAAAACCAGACCCCAATCAGAGGGCAATAAAACTTTCTATCCTTATCTAGGAACTGTTCCAATATTTATGATCATCCCTCTGTCATAATGACAGTTCTGCTACACGTCACTTCTCTTACCTATTGAACTATTCCTGTGTCCTGTTGTGTATAGAAATATGTGATGCTTCATTTTTTGTTTTAGTATTTGCCTGATGAAGAGACGTGAGTAGCCTCGAAAGCTTGCAATTTGTTACCATCTTTTCAGTTATCCATTAAAAGGTATCAACCACTGCGGACTCTCAAGTCTAAATATTTTTCTATCTACTGGCTAACACGGTACGAAGATACACATGTTTCCTAACTTCAAGAATAAAAATAAAGACCCTGGAAATATAAACGCATATATGCACATGCCAACAAGAAATGGAACAACACACCACCCAAAAAATTGGTTACAAAATATAGTGTTGTAAATTTAAGAATAAAAGTCCATTTTTGTATTTATGAATAATGCTTAAGGAACGCTATGTTAAACCATAACATAGTGAAGACAATGGATTTTGGAATAGTCACTCATCATCATCATTGCAATTTATATGTGACAGTCACAGACATTTCAATTATTTAAGTTAATAAAATCGTTACTTTGTACAGCATGTATGACATGTCCAGCATGGACTCATCAATGTGATGACGCAATAATGTACGATAAAAAATAACCATTTAAAAAAACATTATGCATTGTCACAATTTAAGTGTGTGCCTGCAAGTGTAGGTGAAACAAAGGCTACGGATAGCAAAGGTATATTCTATGTCTGTATCAGACAGTGGACAGCCTCTGATGGGTAATGGCGATGTTATACTGTACGTCAATAAAGTCTGCGGCTGCAATCATGCATTTTGCATGTCTGGTTGCGCAAGGTTTTATCCGTCAACAACACTACCTTCCTACTGTCACTCGTAGGGTAGGGTAGCGTGTGTCTATTAGATGACTCTCTATAAAATGTGACGTTACCCAGCGTTATTGTGCCCTAGGGACGCCAAAAATACGACAGCAGTAATCATTTACTGTCTAATACTCCACCTATGACCAACAAAAAAAGCACGTTCCCTCTTTAACAATCTACAAGACTAACAAGCATAATGGTTGACGCTGACTTTATTGAGGTACAGTATTACATCGACATTGTCCATGACTAACTATGCACTGTGATACCTATATACCATTAATAATTTATATCTGTTGTGGTTGTTTCAACAGCACTTGCAGGTATAACTACCTATTGTCAGTATGCATGATGCACTTTCTAGATGTAATAATTTATTATTGCACATTATTACCATGTTTAGATGCTGGCCATTTCATATATGGTGTGTGAAGTTACAGTTGGCATCAGTATGTGTATTTTATAATGTCTGTCATAAATAAAACTCGTGATGATGATGATGATGATTTTATGATTCGTACATCCATTGACTGCATTATCTTACAGGTACAGATAAAGTTCCTTAAAAAGCATTAATTGATAATTAAGAAATGTACTTTTAATGCATTAATTTCAAAAAGTGAACACTATGTTTTAGTTTTTGTTACCATTTCTAATAGACATGTGCAGATATGCGCTGTGATGACAAATTATTATTTGTCCATATTTGTTATAAAAATTTATCATTGTAGGCCTGGAAAACTTCACAATTTCCTGTTTTAAGCATAACAATCAGGGTGACGGCTCTTCCCTATTTGGAGCATGTTCCACATGGGTTTTTCTGTGCATGTGTAGGAAACAGGAGACTTCTTGCCGGACACACAGCAGGGGAACAGCTGGCGTTACTGAACCCCACTAACACTATAGCTTGTGTATTGGTCTGTGGACACGACACTTCTGAGCAGCAACTGGCAGTGTTGTAGCCCAGGGAGTAGAGTTCAGGTGGTAGAAAGATGAACATAACAGGAGACATGGATAACGTTGCGAACCAGTTATTTAATCTGAAAACGGACAGACAAATTCTGGCGAGATCCATGCCTTGTTCATTTTCAGAAAAGTAAGTCGGTCTACATTATCGGAGGATAGTCGCATGCGACGGTCTGTTAGTACACCACCTGCAGCACTAAAGACGCGCTCCGATAATACACTGGCAGCGGGGCAAGCCAGCACCTCCAATGCATACTGGCTAAGCTCTGGCCATGTATCCAGCTTAGAGACCCAAAACTTGAAAGGGGAGGAGCCATCTGGGAGTACACTGAGAGGGAAAGACAAGTAGTCTGTCACCATCTTATGGAAACGTTGCCTCCTGCTGACTGGAGCTGTCTCGGATGGTGTAGACATTTGTGGCGCTGCCACAAAACTTCGCCACATTTGGAACATACTGGTCTTGCCCTGTGCAGAGGCGCTGCTTGTGCTCCCTCTTGTTGCAGGCTGTCTCCACTGCCTCGACGCACAGAGCTGCTTTGTAAAGCAGCAGCAGTGCTCTCGGCTGGAATGGAGAACATTATGGATTGCACCAGTGTCTCTTTGTACTCCCGCATTTTACGCTCCCGGTTCAACGGTGTGATGAGGCTTTGTAAGTTGTCCCGGTAGCGAGGGTCTAGGAGGGTGTACACCCAATAATCAGACGTGGTGAGAATGTGGGCGATGCGGCGGTCGTTTCTCAGGCACTGCAGCATGAAATCAACCATGTGCTGCAGACTCCCAACTGGCCAAGAAACTCTGTCCCCTGCAAGAGGCGTCATCTCTGCCTGCTCTGCATCACCCCACCCTCGCTCTACATACTGACTAGAGCTTTGTGTACCTCCCTCTGGAGCGATGTCTTCCTCCTCCATTGACTCCTCCTCATCCTCCTCACTAAGTGAGCCCTGCCCAGCCCTTTGTGAGGAACCACGTTGCGCTGACTGTCCAGAAGGTGATGGAATTTGTGACTCCTCATCCTCCACCTCTTCCAAAACCTCATCCCTTAGTGCTTGCAGTGTTTTTTGAAGCAGGCAGATAAGGGGGACAGTCAGGCTGACTAGTGCATCACCTGCACTCACCATCCGCGTTGACTCATCAAATGCACGCAAAACGTGGCAGATGTCCTTCATAGAGGCCCACTCAGTAGTGGTGAAGTGTGAACGGCGCAAATTGCGAGTTGATTGCGCCTGATGCAGCTGATACTCCATTACTGCTGGCTGCTGCTCACACAACCGCTCCAACATATGTAACGTGGAATTCCACCTGGTGGGTACGTCACATATGATGCGATGTTCAGGAAGGCGAAATCTTAGTTGCAGAGCTGCAATGCGCGATCTGGCCATGCTGGAACGTCGCAAGTGAGCACACTCTAGGCGGACCTTGTGCAGCAGTGCATCAAGATCCGGATAGTCCCTCAAAAAACTCTGCACGACCAAGTTAGCACATGTGCCAGACATGGTATGTGAGTGAGGTTGCCAAGGCCCAGAGCTGCCACCAGATTTCGGCCATTGTCACACACTACCAAGCCTGGCTGGAGATTCGCTGGCAAAAACCACACATCGCTCTCCTGCTTGATGGCATTCCAGAGCTCCTGCGCTGTGTGGCTTTGATTCCCCATGGAAATTAATTTCAGGACGGCCTGTTGACGTTTGGCCACGGCTGTGCTCATATCGGTCGCAACAGGTAAGCGTTCACGGGTCCATGTGGAGGTAGACCGTGACGGCTCCTGCAGCGATGATTCTGAGGAACTGGAGTAGGAGGAGGAGTCAATGTGGACAGACTTGATTCCTGCAATCCTTGGAGTTGGCAGAACACGTACAGCGCCACTCGCAAGATCTGTACCCGGCTCCACAACATTGACCAATGGGCAGTGAGGGAAAGGTATCGTCCCTGGCCATGGGTACTGGTCCACGCATCGGTGGTCAGGTGGACCTTGCTACTGACGGCGTTTAGTAGCGCATGTTTAATTTTTCCCTCAACATGCTTTTGCAGACCAGGGACGGCTTGCCTGCTGAAATAAAATCGGCTGGGCACATTGTATTGTGGGACTGCCAATGCCATTAAGTTACGGAAACTGTCAGTCTCCACCAGCCTGAATGACAGCATTTCAAGGGACAGGAGTTTTGCAATGCCAGCATTCAGAGCCTGTGCTCGTGGATGGTTTGCCGAGTATGGCCGTCTTTTATCCCATGCCTGTGCTACCGATGGCTGTTTTGTGGCCTGGGAGTGTGAGGATGACAGGGAACTTGCAGCTGTGGGTGGAATAACACTGGGTCTCTGGACAACAGTGACAGAGGTTCTTCCATGGCGATCCTGTGAGGAAGCCGAACCAGCTGTGTGTGAGCTGGAGGAAGAGGCTCCAACACGAGCTGAAGATGTAGGTGCTGCTGTAGGTTGGCCTACATCTCCATGTGTCTTTGTAACTCAACCACGTGCTTTGACCGCACATGTTTCCACATATTTGTGGTATTAAGGTTACTGACACTTTTACCTCTTTTTACTTTTTGATTACACAGCTTGCATTTGACATAGCAAATATCATCTGCAAGTGTGTCAAAAAAGGACCACGCAGTGCAAGTCCTGGGAGCGCCCGTTTTGGCTGTTGGGAGAGAACTGCTACGAACGGGTGCCAAACTGGAGGCTACAGGCAACCGAGTCTGCAGCCTACCTCTCCCTACTGTTTGGACCGTTGGAGCAATCTCTTCCTCAGAGCTGCTACCACCACCTTCCTGTTCCTCACGCCATGTTGGGTCTTGGACCTCATCATCTCCACTACCCTCTTCCAACACCTGCTGCTGTTGGGTGGTCTGGCCAGCACCATGCTCAACAGAAACTGGCACCTGAGTCTCATCATCATCAGATGCGTTCTGCGGTGTGCTGACCATCGGCACTGGCTCACCCGCCTCTTCAGATTCAGAGAGACACAGCTGTTGCGCATCACTGCATACTGCCTCTTCTTCACATTCCAGAATGCTGCTTGCCTGGGCCCCTGTTTGCAAGCCAACAGATTCTGAGAACAGAAGCAGAGACTCAGCTGGCTCCTTTACAGAGCTCTCTGACTGCCTGGGCAATTTGGCAGGCGGTGAAGAGACAGATGGTTGTTCAACAGTGCTGTGGTCCTGAGAGGAGGTGGAAGCAATTGAAGTCGATGCATTGGCTGCAATCCAACCAACAACGGCTTCAATTTGTTCTACCCGCAGCAGGGGGTTACGTCGAGCTCCTAAAAAACTGCGCATAAAGGAACGCTCACGGGGTAAACTGGTGGATGCTGTGTCACTGGGTGCGGCAGCAGCAGGCACAGAATCCCTACGTCCTCTCCCTGCTGAAACTCCACGGCCACGACCACGTGCCTTACTCCCTGCCTTCTTCATCTTGGTAGATTGATAAAGAAAGTCAGAAAAGTTATAAGGCCTAAGTGTGGTTATTCCTCAGAGTCTGCAGTGAACACTGCAGACAACTGTTCAGTAGCTGTGAAAGGCCCCTTTGTGTACTTCTATAGTGTTTGCAACCAATGTATTGTATACGGATGGAAGCGCGTCACACTAATAGATAGATTTTTTAAATATAATGAGCAGCACCAATTAGAGAAAAATTTGAAGGATGAGGCAGTGACACACGCTCAGCAGACTACAACCAGCAGTGGTTGAAGAACTAACTGGAGCGTAATCTGCACTCAAAAATGAAAGCTCACAGACTACAGTGAACACTGAAACACAACTGTTCACTAGCTGTAAAAGGCCCCTTTGTGTACTTCTATAGTGTTTGCAACCAATGTATTGTATACGGATGGAAGCGCGTCACACTAATAGATTAGATTTTTTTAAAATATAATGGAGCAGCACCAATTAGAGAAAAATTTGAAGGATGAGGCAGTGACACACGCTCAGCAGACTACAACCAGCAGTGGTTGAAGAACTAACTGGAGCGTAATCTGCACTCAAAAAATGAAAAGCTCACAGACTACAGTGAACACTGAAACACAACTGTTCACTAGCTGTAAAAGGCCCCTTTGTGTACTTCTATAGTGTTGATGTATTACGGATGGAAGCGCGTCACACTAATAGATTAGATTTTTTTTAAAATATAATGGAGCAGCACCAATTAGAGAAAAAATTGAAGGATGAGGCAGTGACACACGCTCAGCAGACTACAACCAGCAGTGGTTGAAGAACTAACTGGAGCGTAATCTGCACTCAAAAAATGAAAAGCTCACAGACTACAGTGAACACTGAAACACAACTGTTCACTAGCTGTAAAAGGCCCCTTTGTGTACTTCTATAGTGTTTGCAACCAATGTATTGTATACGGATGGAAGCGCGTCACACTAATAGATTAGATTTTTTTAAAATATAATGGAGCAGCACCAATTAGAGAAAAATTTGAAGGATGAGGCAGTGACACACGCTCAGCAGACTACAACCAGCAGTGGTTGAAGAACTAACTGGAGCGTAAATCTGCACTCAAAAAATGAAAAGCTCACAGACTACAGTGAACACTGAAACACAACTGTTCACTAGCTGTAAAAGGCCCCTTTGTGTACTTCTATAGTGTTTGCAACCAATGTATTGTATACGGATGGAAGCGCGTCACACTAATAGATTAGATTTTTTTAAATATAATGGAGCAGCACCAATTAGAGAAAAAATTTGAAGGATGAGGCAGTGACACACGCTCAGCAGACTACAACCAGCAGTGGTTGAAGAACTAACTGGAGCGTAATCTGCACTCAAAAAATGAAAAGCTCACAGACTACAGTGAACACTGAAACACAACTGTTCACTAGCTGTAAAAGGCCCCTTTGTGTACTTCTATAGTGTTTGCAACCAATGTATTGTATACGGATGGAAGCGCGTCACACTAATAGATTAGATTTTTTAAAATATAATGTAGCAGCACCAATTAGAGAAAAATTTGAAGGATGAGGCAGTGACACACGCTCAGCAGACTACAACCAGCAGTGGTTGAAGAACTAACTGGAGCGTAATCTGCACTCAAAAAATGAAAAGCTCACAGACTACAGTGAACACTGAAACACAACTGTTCACTAGCTGTGAAAGGCTCCTTTCTGTACTTCTACAGTGTTTGCAACCAATGTATTGTATACGGATGGAAGCGCGTCACACTAATAGATCACTGTTAATTTCAATTGAATGGAGCTGCACCAATTCCACAAAATAAAAAAATAAAAAAAGAGTCAGTGAGTGACACGTGCAGATGCCTACAAACAGCGGTGGATGCAGAGCAAACTGCAGCGTCACCTGCACTCTCACACACACACCTTGCACAGCGCTGTTAAAACAACACTGCAAGGCAAAAGGAAGCTTTACACAGCGGTTGGTAAAATAGCCTGCCTAAAGCACAGTACACAAAATCGCAATCTCTAACTGTCCCTCAGAGTCAGCAGAGCAGCGTTCTGTCCCTAACTGAGTTCACAGCACAGTGACGCTAAAATGGCGGCGGCGCCTTTTATAGTGCATTCTGACATCATTTCAGCAGCCAATCACAGCCATGCCATTACTTAAGATGACCGCAGCAGTACAGGATGTGCCCACTCTTCTTAGGATTCCTCATTGGCTGACTATAATCACATTGCCTCTCAAAGAATTATGGGAACTTCCGATTCCGGTATACGATATATGAAAAATATCGGAACTAAGTATCGGAATTCCGATACAGCTAATATCGGCCGATACCCGATACTTGCGGTATCGGAATGCTCAACGCTAGTGACCATACATAACTAATTAAGACTACATGCATAAGTGAAAATTGAAAATGAAAAGACAAAGGAAGGAGAAAAAAGCTAAATAACAAGAAGTAATATAAACAAGCATACATTGGAATTGTATTTATACATTAATAATGAAACATGATTTTTCTGAGGGTGCTTAGGATGGCAGATTCCTAGGCAGAAAATCCAGAACGCTTCTCTGGTCATCAGCATTCTTTCCATCCCTTAATGACCGCCAATACATTTTACAGCGGCAGTTAAGGGTATTTATTCCTCAGTGCCACTTTTTAACGGAGCTGAGACATAAGTGTATAGCGCCCCCAGCATTGGAAATTCTCCGGGGTCTTGGCTACCGGGGGTAGCTGAGACCCCGGTGAACATGATTCAGGTCGGTTTTTACCAACCTCAGTGTTGCGATCACCGTTATTTACGGAATAACGGTGACTGCAAAAAAAAGTTCGATTTCCCATTTAATTTCTCTGTCCTCTGATGCGATCTAGCACATCAGAGGAAAGAGAAATTGGGTCCTCCAAGCACCCGGTACCTCCGGTGTCCCTGGACCCTCCTGCCTTCCCTTAGTCCTGTCGCACAGCCGCCGGCGTCTTCTTCCGGGAAGAAAATGGAGGGCGCATGAGCAGTGCGCCTGCCGAGATCTGCCGGCCAGCACCCGGCAACAATAGGAATTTTTCCTATTGGTTCATTTTGATCACTGTGATAGGGTCTATCACAGTGATAAAAAAAATAGTAAATCAACGGCACTCCTTCTAGCGGCTCTGTGGAATAACAGAGTTCGCACATATTGCCACAGCGCGTTACGGCGTTTATTTTGGCGACTCTGCGGGATAACAGAGTTCGCTTCTTGCGCCATTTTACTAGCAGCAGGCTCCGCCTGCACGGTGGACCCCGGGCTGCGAACGCACCTCTTTACATCATATATTTGGTGCGTTCCGCAGACCCTAACATAATACTAGCGCCAGGGTCTGGCTAGTAAAATGGTGGATGACCAGCGTCTACTGCAGTACATCCAGCAGCTGGAGGGTAGGTTGGCGGCTCTTGAGCGCACAACCTCAGCTGTGGATGTTACCGCAGTCGCTGTTCAGGCTGCTAGCGTGGCTGCAGCCAGTTTGTCCTCTGCCACCTCTGCCCCTACATTATCCCACCTCCCGCTTCCTGACAAGTTTGCCGGTGACAGCAAGCAATGTCGGGGATTCGTGAGTCAGTGCTCTATACAGCTCGAGCTTCTGGCTGCACGTTTCCCCACGGATCGGGCACAAGTGGGTTTTGTACTGTCTCTACTCTCGGGCAGAGCGTTGGAGTGGGCAACACCGCTGTGGGAGCGCGACGATCGTGTGGTGCGGAGTGCTCCTCGGTTTTTGGAGGTTCTGAAAAAGGTCTTTTTAGGACCTCAGGTCACGCACGATACGGCACTCCAACTGCTGGCAATGTCACAGGGCTTGTCCATGGTCAGCCAGTTCTCAGTCCAATTTCGGACTTTGGCCTCTGAATTAGAGTGGCCAGATAAAGTTCTTATTCCAGTGTTCTGGAGAGGACTGGCAGACCATGTAAAGGACGCTTTGGCTACCAGGGAGATTCCTGCCACACTGGAGAAACTCATTTCTATATCTACCCGCATCGACCTCCGTTTTCACGAGTGAAGGTTAGAGCGGACCAGTGTAGGCAGAGGTTTCAGCTGGCACCCACCTTTGCCAATCCTCTGGAATTTCCCGTTCGGGCGTCCGACTCCCCAGAGACCGTGGAGACTACTCGAGTGGGATCTAAGTCTCGGACCACTCGAGTATCCGTGGTCTGTAGAGTGTGTCAGCAGCCAGGACATTATGCCAACCGATGTCCCCAGCGAATGAGTAAACGGTCATGTTCCGTGACCATGAGTGCAGGGTCATTAGACGCGAGGGATTTTGCTCCGAAAGTGCTCCTTAAAGGGTTGTTGGACTCTGGAGCAGAGGGGAATTTTATGTCCTCCTCTTTTGCCTCTCGCCATACCATACCGCTGGTGACGCTCGCCAAGCCAATATCGGTGAGAGTGTTGAATGGAGCAATCCTGCCCTCACAAATCACCCACCAGACTGTCTCTCTACCTCTGTCTATGTCTCCTTCACATCAGGAGAATATATCCCTTTTTGTTCTTCCTGAGGGAATAGATGAGGTTTTGTTGGGATTACCCTGGCTTCGCCACCACTCTCATATTGAGTGGTCCTCTGGGAGAATACTGGGTTGGGGTGATCATTGCAGAGACAGATGTCTCAGAGAGGACGTTCAGGTTTCCACAACGGAGATACCCATAGATCTTGATTCTCTTCCCAAGGTTTATGGTTATACGCGGACGTTATTCTCCAAAAAGGCAGCGGAGACTCTTCCGCCTCATCGCCCCTATGACTGTCCTATAGACCTCTTGCCTGGAACGGAGCCCCTCGGGGAAGAGTGTATCCACTCTCTCTTCCTTAGACGGAGGCCATGTCACAATACATCCAGGAAAATCTGGCAAGAGGGTTTATTAGGAAGTCAGTGTCACCAGAGGGCAGGATTTTTCTTCATGCAGAAGAAATGGAGAATTAGACTGTGTATAGACTATAGGGGTCTTAACGCCATTACCGTTAAGAACAAATATCCTTTGCCCCAATATCTGAGCTCTTTGATAGGCTCCGGGGAGCAAGGGTATTTACTAAGTTGGATCTTCGTGGTGCCTATAACCTGATCCGCATCAGTGAGGGGGACAAATGGAAGACGGCGTTCAATACCAGAGATGGACATTACGAATATCTTGTGATGCCCTTCGGGCTCTGTAATGCTCCAGCCGTCTTCCAAGATTTCGTAAATGACATCTTCGGGGACATGCTTGCCACCTCTGTGGTAGTCTATCTGGATGACATTCTCATCTTTTCTCCAGATATGGACACCCACCGGAGAGATGTTTGCAGGGTCTTCGACCTCTTGCGGGCAAATTCCTTATATGCGAAGTTGGAGAAGTGTGTTTGAGCAGGAGTCTTTGCCATTCCTGGGCTATATCATCTCCATTCAGGGATTGGCTATGGATCCTGCCAAACTACAGCTGTAATGGATTGGCAAGAACCCCACTCTCTTAAAGCGATGCAGCGCTTTATGGGGTTCATTAATTACTATCGCCAATTCATTCCCCACTTCTCTACTTTGGTTGCTCCCCTGGTAGCCCTCACCAAGAAAGGAGCCAATCCCAAATTGTGGTCAGAGGAGGCTCCAAGGCCTTTACTTCAATCAAGTCCCATTTTGCTAGCTCTCCTATCCTACATCGTCCCGAGGTTGATAAGCCTTTTATATTGGAGGTAGATGCCTCGTCCGTTGGTGCTGGGGCAGTCCTTTTTCAAAAGGATGCTCAAGGTCGTAAACACCCGTGCTTCTTCTTCTCCAAGACTTCACACCAGCGGAGAGTAATTATTCCATTGGGGATAGGGAGTTGCTAGCCATGAAGTTGGCCTTTTCCGAGTGGAGACATCTCCTGGAGGGGGCTCGCTTTCCCTTCCAAGTGTTCACTGACCACAAAAATTTGGTCTATTTACAGACCGCCCAGCGGCTAAATTCCCGTCAGGCCAGATGGTCCCTGTTCTGCTCCCGGTTCCATTTCATCCTCCATTTTCTCTCAGGGGAGAAGAACATTCGTGCTGATGCTCTGTCTCGCTCCGTGGTGTCCTCTGAGGAGGTGGAGGAGCCTCGGCTGATTGTCCCCACAGAGAGCCTAAGAACTGTGGCCCCGGTTTCGCTTGAGTCTGTGCCTCCGGGCAAGACTTTTGTGACCATCAATTTGCGACCGGAGGTACTCTCTTGGGCACACTCGTCCAGGGTGGGTGGACATTTTGGGGCAAAGAGGACATCTGAGTTGCTGGCGAGGACATACTGGTGGCTACATATGGTCCGTGACGTCAGGGAATACGTTCAGGCGTGCGTCTCCTGCGCCAAGAATAAGTCCCCTCGACAACGGCCAGCTGGGTTACTTTTTCCTTTACCGGTGGCAGACAGGCCTGGGAGATGGTTGGGATGGATTTTGTGGTGGGCTTACCCAAGTCTCGGGGCTGCACCATCATCTGGGTGATAACCGACCACTTCTCCAAAATGGTGCACTTGGTGCCATTACCACGGTTACCGTCTGCACGGGCCTTGGCAGCATTATTCATTAGGCATATTTTCCGCCTACACGGTATGCCAGACAAAATTGTCAGCGATCGAGGTCCCCAGTTTGCGTCTCGGTTCTGGAAAGAGCTGTGTCGTTTACTCAGCATTGAGTTGAATCTGTCCTCTGCATACCATCCCGAGACTAATGGGTTGGTAGAGAGGGCCAACCAGACCTTGGTCACATACTTGTGACATTTTGTCTCTGCCAGGCAGGATGACTGGGCATCCTTGCTACCGTGGGCTGAGTTCGCTCTAAATAATGCTGTGGCTGACTCCACCGGACAGACCACATTCCGCCTGAACTACGGTCAGCATCCGCGGGTACCAGTGCCCATCCCCATGTCTTCCGCGATTCCAGGTGGCAGACTGGGCTGTGGAGGCACGGGCTATTTGGGACCGCACCCAGGATGCCATTAAAGCCTCCAAAGAGAGGATGAGGTCTTCGGCCGATGCCCATCGGCGCCCCGCTCCTACATTTGCTCCGGGTGACCTAGTGTGGCTCTCTGCCCGAAACATCAGGCTACGTGTAGAGTCCACCAAGTTGGCACCTCGCTTTTTGGGTCCCTTTAAAGTTCTTGAGCAGGTGAACCCGGTGGTTTACCGCCTAGCCCTTCCGCCTCACCTTGGTATCACTGAATCTTTCACGTGTCCCTCTGAAACCAGTGGCCATTTCCCGGTTTTCCGAGTCATCTGCCGGGACGTCGGGTTCATCTACCGATGATCATGAGGTGAACGCCATTGTTGGGTGCAAGGTGGTACGAGGCATAAAAATTTTATTTGGTGGATTGGAGGGGTTATGGGCCTGAGGATAGGTCCTGGGAGCCTGCCAAGCATGTTCACGCTCCACAGCTCATCGCTGCTTTTGAGCTCAGCGAGGCCCAAAGAAGGGGGGGCCCTAGGTGGGGTTATGTTAGGGTTCGTGTTCCGCTGCTGCACAAGGGGAGTCTTTAACCAGTCCTACTGCGGTCCCCCATTTATCTCCGTCGCAGTGGAGCCTGTTCAGCTTAGACGTCGGTCCCAGCGTCTCGCCCAGTCTAACAGTGTGCAGAGGATTGCAGTTGCTCCTCCAGGCTCTGCTATTGTGGCCAGTACTGGTTAGCGGCGAGCAGACGTCTTTAGGACAAAGTCCTTGTTTTCCTCTTCTGAGCATGCCCAGAGTGAGATCTCTCATTGGAGATCAGGGGTCACATGCTCAGGTACTGCAGCAGCTCCTATTGGTCCGCCAGGAAGGTCCTGTGACTACTGGCGTTCTGGAACAGGTTTCATTGGTCCTTGTTTCTGGCAGGTCCTGTAGCTGTTACTATAAAAGGGTAGCATGGCTGGGCCGCCATGCGCTAGTATCAATCATCATATGCTTTGCGCCAGTGTGGTCATGCGTGTGTGTGGTTAGGGCCTGGCTGAAATAAGCCCCTAGAATACCGACTTAATCGGTGAGGAGTTTGGTATGCTAGCTAGTCAGGGTCGGTGTCCTAGATGCCCTAGATTACCGGCATAACCGGTGAGGAGTTTGATTGCCGTATTCAGGGACTGGCGTTCAGATGCCATAGATTGCGGGTGTCTCCCGCGAGGACATTAGCGCATGATCACGTTCTATGTTTGCTTAGCAGTCAACTGTGTACCTGGGTGCCTGACAGGACACAGAAGTTTGTCTCAGCGGCTCTGTGACGTAACAGGGTTCGCTTTCAAGGCTAGACAGCGCCATAGCATGTTTATTTTGCGACTCAGTTGTGTTAAGTGAGTTCGCACACATCGCCATATAGCGCTGCGGCATCCTTCTAGCGGCTCTATGGAATAACAGAGTTCGCACATATTGCCACAGCGCGTTACGGCGTTTATTTTGGCGACTCTGTGGGATAACAGAGTTTGCTTCTTGCGCCATTTTACTAGCAGCAGGCTCCGCCTGCACGGTGGACCCCGGGCTGCGAACGCACCTCTTTACATCATATATTTGGTGCGTTCTGCAGACCCTAACATCAACCCTCCTTTATCACCCCCTTGTTAGGTTAATAATAATAAAATAAAATTTTCTATTTATTTCCATTTTTCCGTTAGTGTTAGGGTTGGGCTAGGGTTAGGGTGGGCTGGTTAGGGTTGGTTAAGGCTATGGTTGTGGTTACGTTGGGATTCTGGTTAGGCTTGAGATTAGGGTTAGAGGTGTGTTGGGGTTAGAGTTGTGGTTAGTTATGGTTAGGGCTGGGATTAGGGTAGGGGTGTGTTGGAGTTAGGGTCAGAGTTAGATTTGGGGGATTCCACTGTTATGGTACATCAGGGGCTCTCCAAACTATTGATTTCAGCCAATTTTGCGTTAAAAAAGTCAAATGATGCTCCCTCCATTCTGAGCCCTGCCATGCGCCCAAGCAGTGTCTTTTCCCCACATACGGGGTATTGGTATACTCAGGAGAAATGCACAAGAAATTTTGTGGTTCATTTCGCTTGTGAAAATAAAAAAATTTGGTTCCACAGTAAATTTTTTGTTAAGTAAAATGTAAATTTTTTCCTTCTACATTGCTTTAGTTCTCGTGAAGCATCTGACGGGTTAATAAACTTCTTGAATGTGGTTTAGCCCAGGGGTCCCTAAACCGCCGGTTACCGGGCCGTAGCAGTTCTGTTGCCAGGCCGTGGAGCCACGGCACAGAACGCTGTACACACATGGAGCCGGCGGCTGCAGCACTGTAGTGACAGCTACAGCCGCTGGCTTCAAGAAGACATCGATACTTACCTTCCGTCGCTGCATCCCTGTCGGCTGTGGCAGCTTCAACCAGTGCTGAGCGGTGATGTAGTAACGCTCATTAAGGTAATGAATATGGACGTGACGCCACTCCCATAGGCGTGGCGTTCATATTCATGCCCTTAATGAGCGGTACTTCGTCACCGCACTGCCAGGAGGGAGCTGCCGCGGCCGACAGGGATGCAAGGGACCTGCAGCGACGGGGTGAGGAGGGTAAGTATGATGGGGGGGAGGACGGGGGAGCCCAGCGGAGCCATGTATACAGGATGGGAGGGTGGAGGGGAGCCATGCATACAAGGATGGGAGGGTGGGAGCGGAGCCATGTATACAGGATGGGAGGGGGGAGCGGAACCATGCATACAAGGATAAGAGGGTGGAGGGGAGCCATGCATACAAGGATAAGAGGGTGGAGGGGAGCCATGCATACAAGGATAGGAGGGTGGAGCAGAGCCATATATACAAGGATGTGAGGGTGGGAGCGGAGCCATATATACAAGGATGTGAGGGTGGAGCGGAGCCATGTATACAGGATGGGAGGGGGGAGCGGAGCCATGTATACAGGATGGGAGTGTGGGAGCGGAGCCATATATACAGGATGGGAGGTTGGGAGCGGAGCCATGTATACAGGATTGGAGGGTGGAGCGGAGCCATATATACAAGGATGTGAGGGTGGGAGCGGAGCCATATATACAAGGATGTGAGGGTGGAGCGGAGCATGTATACAGGATGGGAGGGGGGAGCGGAGCCATGCATACAAGGATAAGAGGGTGGAGGGGAGCCATGCATACAAGGATAAGAGGGTGGAGGGGAGCCATGCATACAAGGATAGGAGGGTGGAGCAGAGCCATATATACAAGGATGTGAGGGTGGGAGCGGAGCCATATATACAAGGATGTGAGGGTGGAGCGGAGCCATGTATACAGGATGGGAGGGGGGAGCGGAGCCATGTATACAGGATGGGAGGTTGGGAGGCGGAGCCATGTATACAGGATGGGAGGGTGGGAGCGTAGCCATATATACAGGATGGGAGGTTGGAGCGAAGCCATGTATACAAGGATGGGAGGGTGGGAGCGGAGCCATATAAACAAGGGTGGAAGCGGAGCCATGCATACAAGGGTGGGAGCAAAGCCTTGTATACAAGGGTGGGAGCGGAGCCTTGTATACAAGGGAGTCACATTCACATCATAAATGTTATTATTAAATGATGAGTATACACTACTACTAAACTACAACCCTGTCCATAGCCCCGCCCTCTTATGACCAAAGCCCACCCCTGCCACACCTCCATCCCGCCCTGCCGGGCCATGGAAGAATGGTCTTTCTTGAAGCCGGTCCCTGGTGCAAAAAAGGTTGAGGACCACTGGTTTAGCCCATCTTCATGGGTGCAGTTTTTATAATGGTGTAGCTTTTGGGTATTTTCTGTTATATTAACCCCCAAACTCACTTCAAATGTGAGGTGGTCACTAAAAAAATGGTTTTGTAAATTTTGTAATAAAAATGAGAAATCGCTGGTCAACTTTTAACCCTTATAACGTCCTAACAAAAAAAATTATGTTTCCAAAATTGTGCTGATGTAAAGCTGACATGTGGGAAATGTCATTTATTAACTACTTTGTGTGACACCACTCTCTGATTTAAGTTCACAAAAATTAAAAGATTGAAAATTGCAAAATTTTCAATTTTTTTGCCAAATTTCCATTTTTTTCATAAATAATTGGTATATCAAAATTTTTTATCATGAACATGAAGTACAATATGTCACGAAAAACATTTTCAGAATCAGTGGGATATGTTGAAGCGTTCCAGAGCTGTAACTTCATAAAGTGACAGTGGTCAGAATTGTAAAAACTGGCAACATTTTATGACAGTGATAATATTAAACATTATAAAGTACAGAAAAATATCAACTGCAATTCAAAAAATGTAGTGTACATGATCAGATGTGTTGAATGCAATTTAAACTATGTGGGATGTACAACACAGAATTAAAAAATTAGAATTTCCTAGCATATAACCGACATTGTTTCTTTTTCTAGTTCTAATCGCACGATGTCTTTTGCTTCTAAACATTTTGTTACTTACCATCAAAGGTGTACTGCTTCACTAAAAGTAATTGGTATTGAAAGACTGATGAAATAACCAAGAGGCGGACACATTCGTAAAAATCGGAGAGGTGGAGGGGTTTGTCTTTATCTAAAGTATTTTCTAAAGTCCACTTTAAGGGAGGATATTAGCAAAGGGAATGAGGATGTCGAGTCCATATGGGTCTAAATAAATGGAGGGAAAAATAGTAACAAAATTCTTATTGGGGTCTGTTACAAACCCTCAAATGTAACAGAAATCATGGAAAGTCTGCTACTAAGGCAGATAAATGAAGCTGCAACCCATAATGAGGTACTTGAGAAACCCATAAAGGCAACAGGTTTATGCTAATAACTAAGAATAATTATCTTTCACAATTGATGCAGAATCCATTCAAAGGAGCAGCACTTTTAGACTTAATACTATCTAATAGAATTGACAGAATTGACAGAGTAACAAATCTGCAGGTCAATGGGCATCTAGGAAATAGCGACCACGATATTGTACAGTTTCACTTGCCTTTCGATAGGGGGACTTGTAAGGGGGGTCACAAAAGCACTGAACTTTAGGAAGGCAGAGTTTGACCAGCTTAGAGATGCCCTTAATATGGTTCACTAGGAAAATGTCCTCAGAAACAAGAATACAGATAATAAATGGGAAATGTTTAAGAACATCCTAAATTGGCACTGTAAGCGGTTTATACCTTGCGGGAATAAAAGGACAAGAAATAGGAAAAAACCAATGTGGCTAAACAAAAAAGTAAGAGGGGCAATTAACAGTAAAAAGAAAGCATTTAACCCCTTAATCCCATCGGATGTACTATTCCGTCCATGTGACCTGGTACTTAATTCCCAGGGACGGAATAGTACGTCCAAGGCGATCAGCTGCGCTCCCGGGGGGAGCGCAGCCGATCCCCGCCGGGTGCCAGCTGATTATCACAGCTGACACCCGGTACTATGTGCCAGGAGTGGTCATGGACCGCTCCCGACACATTAACCCCTGGCACACCGCGATCAAACATGATCGCGGTGTACCGGGGGCACAGGGGAGCATCGCGCAGGGAGGGGGCTCCCTGCGCGCTCCCCTGAGACCCTCAGAACAGCGCGATGTGACCGCGATGTTCTGAAGGCCTCTTCCCTGCAGGACCCCGGATCCAAGAAGGCCACCGGGTCCTGTAGGGAGGCGGCTTCCTCAGTGCCTGCTGAGAGCAGGCGCTGAGGAAGCGTCCTGCACTGCCTGTGAGATCGCTGGTCTCACAGTGTGCTGTGCACACTGTGAGGCCAGCGATCTGACCCTATACTGTGATGTCCCACCCTGGGATAAATGAAGTATCGCCGTAAGCGTACTGACCCAAAGAATAAAACTACTTTATCAATTTTTACCACACGCGGAACGATATAGACGCCCCCCCAAAAGAAATTCATGAATTGCTGATTTTTGTGCATTCTAACCTCCCAAAAATCGAAATAAAATGCGATCAAAAAATGTCACGTGCTCAAAAATGGTACCAATAAAAACGTCAACTCATACTTCAAAAAATAAGACCTCACATGACTCTGTGGGCCAAAATATGCAAAAATTATAGCTCTCAAACTGTTGTGATGCAAAAACTATTTTTTGCAATAAAAAGCGTCTTTTAGCGTGACCGCTGCCAATCATAAAAACCCACTATAAATAGTAAATCAAACTCCCCTTTATCACCGCCTTAGTTAGGGAAAAATAATAAAATTAAAAAAATGTATTTATTTCCATTTTCCCAATAGGGTTAGGGTTGCGGCTAAAGTTAGGGTTAGGGTTGAGGCTAAATTTAGGATTAGGGTTAGGGTTGGGATTAGGGTTAGTGGTATGGTAGGGTTAGGTTTGTGGTTAGGGTTATGGTTAGGGTTGGGACTAGGGTTAGGGGTGTGTTGGGGTTAGGATTGGAGTTAGAATGGGGGGTTTTCGCTGTTTAGGCACATCAGGGGCTCTCCAAAAGTGACATGGCGTCTGATCTCAATTCCAGCCAATTCTGCATTGAAAATGTCAAACGGTGCTCCTTCACTTCTGAGCTCTGCCATGCGCCCAAACAGTAGTTTACCCCCACATATGGGGTATCAGCGTACTCAGAAGAAATTGGCCCCCAAGAGTTATTGTGCAATTTGTCCTGTTACCCTTGTGAAAATAAATTATTGGGGGCGACAAAATCATTTTTGTAAATAAAAAAAAGGATTTTTTATTTTTACGGCTGTACGTTATAAACTTCGGTGAAGCACTTCGGGGTTCAAAGTGCTCACCACACATCTAGATAAGTTCCTTGTGGGGTCTATTTTCAAAAATGGGGTCATCTGTGGGGGGTTTCCACTGTTTAGGCACATCAGGGGCTCTCCAAATGCGACATGATGCCTGCAGACCATTCCATCAAAGTCTGCAATCCAAAACGTCACTACTTCCCTTCCGAGCCCCGACGTGTGCCCATACAGTAGTTTTCTCCCACACATCGGGTATCAGCGTACTCAGGACAAATTGGACAACAACTTTTGGGGTCCAGTTTCTCCTGTTACCCTTGGTAAAATAAAAAGTTGGGGACTAAAAGATCATGTTTGTGGAAACAATATGATTTTTTTATTTTCATGCTCGGGCGTTATAAACTTTAGTGAAACACCTGGGGGTTCAAAGTTCTCAACACACATCTAGATAAGTTCCTTGAGGGGTCTAGTTTCCAAAATGGTGTCATTTGTCGGGGGTTTCCACTGTTTAGGCAGATCAGGAGCTCTCCAAACATGATATGGTGTCCAACCAATTCTGACTTGAAAAAGTCAAACAGCGCTCCTTTAGTTCCAAGCTCTGCCATGCACCCAAACAGTGGTTTACCCCCACAAATGGGGTATCATCGTACTCAGGAGAAATTGCACAATAATTTTTGGAGTCTTGTTACCCTTGTGAAAATAAAAATTGAGGTGAAAAGATCATTTTTGTGGAAAAATATGCTTTTTTAATTTTACGGCTCTACGTTATAAACTTTTGTGAAGCACTTGGGCTTTCAAATTGCTCACCACAGATCTAGATAAGTTCCTTAGGGGGTCTAGTTTCCAAAATGGGGTCACTTGTGGGGGGTTTCCACTGTTTAGGCACATCAGGGGCTCTCCAAATGCAACATGGCGTCCAATCTCAATTCCAGCCAATTTTGGTTGGAAAAAGTCAAATGGTGCTCCTTCCATTTCGAGCTCGGCCGTGCGCCCAAACAGTGGTTCCCCCCACATATGGGGTATAAGCGTACTCAGGACAAATTGGACAACAACTTTTGTGGTCCAATTTCTCCTGTTACCCTTGAGAAAATAAAAAATTGGTGACTAATAGATAATTTTTGTGGGAAAAAAATAGGATTTTTTATTTTCATGCCCGGGCATTATAAACTTGTGTGAAGCACTTGGGGTTCAAAGTGCTCACCACAGCTCTAGATAAGTTCCTTAGGGGGTCTAGTTTCCGAAATGGTGTCACTTGTGTGGGGTTTCCACTGTTTAGGCTCATCTGGGGCACTGCAAACTGAACATGACCCTCATCAACGTCTGCATTCCAAGATGTTATTACTTCCTTTCCAAGCCCTGCCGTGCACCCAAACAGTTCCCCCCACATATGGGGTATCAGCGTACTCAGGATAAATTGGACAACAACTTTTGGGGTCCAATTTCCTTGGGAAAAAATCAAAAATTTGTGACTAAAAAATCATTTTTGTGGAAAATTGTTTTTTTTTCACACCCAGGCATTATAAACTTTTGTGAAACACTTGAGGGTTCAAAGTGCTAACAACAGATCTAGCTAAGTTCCATAGGGGGTCTAGTTTCCAAAATGATGTCTCTTGTGGGGGGTTTCC
>JARQOD010003723.1:0-61786 GCA_033576555.1 Oophaga sylvatica | reverse complement strand
GGAATGATTGCTCAAATCAGATCACTAATGCTCTATAATCCCACCGCTGCCACCACATGTGATGAAACGTGCACACGGTCCGCCACACGGTAGCCCGGGGTATCACGGCTTGTGATCCCTCCGTGCCGCAAATGTGACGAAAACGCGCACACACACGACGGCTGCTGCCGTCCGACTCAGTAAACTGCAGGGATTTATAATTATCCCACTTCCACTTAGGAACTTGCAGCTCTCTGGCGCCCCCCTTACCCTCAGGTCAGTCAGGGAACTGCACCTAGGATAATTAGTCGCCAGACGGGTCACTTGGATGTGTGCTGGCTATTGGGCACGCTGCAGTGAGGGAATTATAATTACTCCGGGCCGCAGCCAGGCAATACTCTTATAAGACACGCTCCGTCACTGCCAACGCCACCCCATAGGTCAACACTTTACACCCCTTCTTTTAAGCTGCCACCAGCTACGATTTACTTAAGGAACAATTTATCAAGAGGGTCCGTAGCAACCCCAAAACAGTAGCGTAGTACTTCAGGTACGTGCAAATTCGTTTATAGAGCAGGAGAAACAAACTAATAATTTTATAGGTTTATTCCTTAAAAAACAGGCAGTGCTTATACTATATAAAAAAAAGATGTAACAAGCTGAGGCAATATAGTTATGTACAATGCAGTTACAAAATAAACGGGATTGAAAATGAAAACTCACATGGTAGTTACAGGCAAGACTGGCTGGGGGAGGAGCCACACGTCATAGTTCATTTGCAGATCTGTTAGTCACGTCATCACAGCTTGGAATGGCCAAGGGGGCTCACCACAAGACTTATACCTGTGGGCTGCTGACCTCACAAAAGGGGATGGTTTTTCTGGCCACCTCCCCAGGCTAAAAGTTATGGTTTAAGCTCTGGAAGATTATCAGGAGCATACTTCGTCCTGAGAACCTCGCAGAACCTATCAATGATCTTACTTTTAAATGACGGTTCAAATGAGCCCAAACTTGTGTGGTATAGTTCCTGGTGCGTCCGAGAATTCCATTTCTCGGGTTCTGTTGGAGTTACGGGTTCACCAGTACCACGGGAACGATGCCTGTCGGCGCATGGTTCAAAACGGTGACTTTCGTGTTTCTGACGCAACTTCCCACCGTGTTATAAGCCAAAAGAATGAATCCTCATAATGGCTGCCATGGAGGGACAGCACATGTGAAGACAATGGAGACCCCCTACGGTGAGGCGGGAAAACTCCAGCACTGGTAGCTTCAGATTACACTGAGCCTCAATGGGAGGGGGAAGGGAAGCGCAGCTATACACAGGCTGCTAAATGTAGTAGATGTCATCACACACACCCAATGCCACGCATCAAGGATCTGCTGGAGCGGTTGGCGAATGCCAAGTACATATCCATCATGGATTTAAGCCGGGGATACTGGCAGATTCCCCTGAGCCCTGCGGCGCAGGAGAAATCCGCCTTTATCACCCCTTTTAGACTGTACGAGTCCACGGTCATGTCTTTCGGCATGAAGAATGCCCCTGCCACTTTTCAGCGGATGGTCAACCACCTGCTTCAGGGACTGGAGGAGTACGCTGTGGCGTACCTGGACGACATTGCCGTCTTCAGTTCCACCTGGGAGGAACACCTTCAGCACTTCCAGGAGGTGCTCTAGCGTATTCGCCAGGCAGGTCTGACCATCAAGCCGGTAAAATGCCAGATGGGCATGAGGGAGGTCCACTACCTGGGGCACCGGGTAGGCGGGGGTTCCATGAGTCCAGAGCCCGAGAAAGTGGACGCGATCGTGTCCTGGCCCACCCCCAGGACCAAAAAGCAGGTGAAGTCCTTCCTGGGCACTGCAGGGTACTATAGGCGTTTCGTACCGAACTATAGCGCCATTGCAAAACCCTTGACGGACCTCACCAAGGGCGGTCTACCCCAAACAGCTGGACAGATGGCTGTGAGGCGGCATTCCGAGCTTTGAAAACAGCCCTGTGCAGCTCTCCAGTGTTGAAAGCCGTCGACAGCAGTCGGCCATTCCTGGTACAGACTGACGCCAGCGAATTTGGCCTCGGTGCTGTACTCAGCCAGGTTGATTCGGGGAACCAGGAGCACCCCGTGTTGTACCTGAGCCGGAAACTTCTGCCGAGGGAGGTGGCATACTCCACCATCGAGAAAGAGTGCCTGGCCATGGTCTGGGCACTGCAACATTTGCAGCCCTACCTGTACGGGCGCACCTTCAAGGTGGTCACCGACCACAACCCTCTGAGCTGGCTGCACACAGTGTCCGGAACCAATGGTAGGTTGCTACGCTGGAGCCTTGCCCTACAGCAGTATGATTTTGCCGTACAACACAAGAAAGGCAGCGATCATGGGAATGCTGATGGGTTGTCACGACGTGGCGAACCCGCTGAGGTGCGCATGGCGGATTACCGACAGGTCATGCCTCCGTAGCGCCCTCTAAGGGGGGGAGGTGTGATGACATCTACTACATTGAGCAGCCTGTGTATAGCTGCGCTTTCCTTCCCCCCAGCCTGCACACAAGCTCAGTGTAATCTGAGCTGCCAGCGCTGGAGTTTTCCCTCCTCACCGCAGGGGGTCTGCATTGTCTGCCCATGTGGTTTTCCTCCCCTAGCAGCCATTATGAGAATTCATTCTTTTTGGTTATAACACGGTGGGAGCTTTCGTTAGAAACACGAAAGTTACTGTTTTGAAACCTGTGTCCATCGGGCATCGTTCCCGTGGTACTGTCATGGGTGCATCGCCACAAAGATCGTCGCGATTGCACATTCTGACTTCTCACAGCTGAGTTGCTGGTTCTTTGTTTTTTGGTAATGAGAGAGTTAATTTTACCTAGCTCTTTGCTAAGGCTAGGTGCAGCCTCGCCCGGCTGCTTTTGATTATGTTCTAATTAGTTTCCTTTATATTCCTGCCAGTCTGGGTGTTAGACGCCGGTGAAAGCATTCATGTAGTCTAGCAGACTGGATCGGTTCTGAGAATACTTAAGCTAAGAGCTCCTTAGTTGTTTTTACTCTTACAGCTTATAGTTTTTCTCTGAGACCTTTGTGTCGACCCGCCACCACAATTGTGGGTTACCAGGGCAATGGGGTACTCAGAGCCGAGCCCGTAGAAGTCTATGGGGATTGTCACAGGTAGCTGTGGCTCGGTCTGTGGCCCTGGCGGTCTGGCGTTTGTTGGGGATATATTTACAGGGGATAGGTTTATATACAGTTCGTGACGCCACCTGTAGTATTCTGGTAATTTGTACCAGCGCTGCTATAGATCTCTGAGGGGATGGTGATGCAGCTAGATGTCGGGTCCCCTACAGGTGGGACTCTTCCCCTCAGGTCGGTAGTTAGGTAGGGATTGTGCAGGCATGCAATAATAACTCAGTCTCACACGGTCAGTGTCTTTCCATACCTTTACTTGCAAGATGATAAGGCAGGTCCCAGGGAGGCTGATGGGGTTGATGGAGGATGAGCTTTGAGGCAACAGCTAAGCAAGTTAGGGGCCTCCTTTACTGTCCAATGAAGATGAGTACGACCAGCCTGAAGCGTAGTCCCCTCTATGATTCCAGCTTATCCAAAGCTGTGCTTCCCAGTCAGTTTAGTGTTAGGAGCCTTTCTATGAGGGAGCTGAATTCTTATTTTGTCCTGCAGAGACTCAAAGTCTTCACTTCCCCTGACCCCAGTTACGTACTGACTATAAGGGGCTTGTTTGCCGCGACCTAGGGTCCGGTAAATCTCTGGTTTTCTCTTCACTATGCTTGTAACAATAGTGATTCTTCGGTCCCCAGTGACCGGTAGCAATGTGCAGGACTCTTCCAAGCCAAACGCACTTTTCCAATAATCTTCCTTCCACTTTGTCCTTCGATTTGCTCGACTCTTACTAGATAGTTCAGTCTTTCTTCCAGTGGGGCACAGCTCTGACTAGACTAAGGTGAATTAGACCACCTGTACCAGCCTCCACGTTCTGAACTGAAGACAGGCTCAAACTGGACACGTCTACTCTGTCCAAGGACAGGAAACTGACTGACTAAAAATCACTCCCTTCCACACCCTGCTGGGTGTGTCAGAAGTGTACATGATGTCATGAAGAGACCTTAACTGTTACCTCTCCACTCATCCTCTTGGTATTGTGTACCAGGGCTACACATTCCCCCATGGTAAACGACAGCACTCCCGGGCTGTAAAATACAAAAGAGACATTTTGTTCATGCATGAAAACATTAAACAATTAACATTGGTTCGTCCCATTCGGGAGGTGAGAATATCTTGAACGTTGCAAACTTTATAGAAAAATACAAATATTAATAGCATTCAATAAATATACAAGATACTTGTGAAGGACCCGCACCAAACCTTCAACGTGGGTCCTGGGTGGGCTGCAGGACATCCGATTGCAGACCTCACTCAGTGCCACACCACACGGGTTTTGTTTTCAGAGGTAGTTGTAGTGGTTTATGTAAAACCAAGAGAAAGCACCGAAGCGCAACTATTTACAAGTAAGTTCTGGGTTAGCATAGTCCTTAACCTCCAAGTCCAATGTAAAACCTAAGACATATTATATAATATCACATAATACGAAAGTGCAAAAACCTTTTCTGGTTACTATTTATCATTTACCATTTATCATTTATCATTTACCCAGCCGGGCATTCTACAGTAGAAATATATATATTCACTATATAATTTTGTGCAAAACTTTATAAAACATTTCAAACTTTCTTTTCTTTACTTTTGGTAGACCCGATAAGGATCTCACCATTCTACTTTACTTATCTATTCATTTTCATCACACTTTTCCAATACATTTTCCACCCCGGGGGCTGGAACGATGCAATGGGCCCTAGATCCCAGGACCAGCAAATCATGTGCTGCGATCAGGGTCTGGGTCGCCACAGTTCTGGTGCGAACCTCTAGGGGCGCAACGGGTACACTCTCTCCACATGACACCGATTGCGTCTCAATCACAGTTAGCGATATGGACCGCGTTAGGGATTGCGATCGAGACTGGGTCGCATGTTGCGATGAAGAGGTGGCTTTAATTTGCGATGAACTCTGGGTCGCTAGTTGCGATGAAGAGGTGGCTTTAATTTGCGATGAACTCTGGGTCGCTAGTTGCGATGACTTTGCAGGGGGCGATGCTGGGGCACGGCCGGATGCTGCTTGAACTGGAAACGGGGACGCTGCGGTAATGGTGACGGTACCTGCGTCTGGGACGGGGTCGCGGACGATGGCGACGTTAAGGGCATACCATCCCTTCATTCCCCAATGCCGCGTATATGTGACGATATCTCCATTCGCTAAGTCCCTCCCGGGATGACCCTGCGGCAGGTGGGATTCTACGTCACGCCTGCTGACAAAGACCGCCGGGTAGAGGCCCGGTTCACGGATAAAGCCCCAGCCCTTCCGGAGCTGGAACTCAGTCACACACCCCTGCCGCCGCGGTTCCCTCAGAGTACCTTTATCTCTCCGGACAGTCTCTTTGTCCGCGATCAGCTCGGCAAATTGTCGCTGACGGTTCCTCTGAGTTTCCCGCTCTTCCTCCTGCTGGCGCCTCTTCTTCTCCTCACGACTCTGCCATTCCTGTTCCCACTGGGCGGTATAGGCGACGTCATCCAGGCGCGCCATTTCGTCCCAGTCCACGTCTGGTAGTGACGGACAGGACCCCTCCGGTGTCCCTGCCGGGGACCGATCATCTGCTGCGGCCTCTTGGCCGGGCGGGCGTTCCGGGATTGGCTGTACCTCCTCAACCTCCTTCGCTTCCACCGCTTCACCGGTGGGATCGGGATCGGTACTTTCGGGGGCAGCCTCCGGTTGCTCCTTCGCCTTGGGCAGCAGACTCTTCGGTATCTGGAATCGTGGGGGTTCGTTGAGGGGAGAGACCACCGTGTCCCACAGCCTCCGCTGTTCCAGGGTGCGCCGGCGTCTCTCTATTTCTTCAAAGCCAGGTTGGTGCTGGACCATCTTTTTCAGGCGTGCATTTTCTTCTCTTGTCTCTAGCAACGCCTGTTGCAGGTGCAGGATCACGGATAACTCCGGAGTTGGTGGCAGCTTGGCTGGGGCACGGGGCCTGCCTTCCTCCGCTTCCCAGCTCGGCTGCACACGTCCTGCCTCCATGATGTTCCAGAAGAATCTTTTTTCTTTCTGCGGAGACATCCTGTCTCTTCCGTGGAGGTGGGGTTTGCGTCTCCTCCTCCTCGCAGGGAAGGTGAAGAGGAGGCGGACCTCCTTTGCTGTAGGGCAGGACCGCATGTTGTAATAGCACTTTGAGAGGGCAGGCATTTTCTTCGCGCCACTGGGGGGTAGACGCCCACGAAGGTACGCCCACCTTCTTCTCCAGCGCCTGAGGGCGCGAATATGGCGACAAAAATGGCGATTTTGGCGCCAAAAGTGCAAACAGTCCTTTTTCACAAAAACAATTCCTTAGGCACATAGGGCTCGCAATTCTGCGAGTTTCGCATCCTGTTCGTGACGCCAAATTTTTGTGTCGACCCGCCACCACAATTGTGGGTTACCAGGGCAATGGGGTACTCAGAGCCGAGCCCGTAGAAGTCTATGGGGATTGTCACAGGTAGCTGTGGCTCGGTCTGTGGCCCTGGCGGTCTGGCGTTTGTTGGGGATATATTTACAGGGGATAGGTTTATATACAGTTCGTGACGCCACCTGTAGTATTCTGGTAATTTGTACCAGCGCTGCTATAGATCTCTGAGGGGATGGTGATGCAGCTAGATGTCGGGTCCCCTACAGGTGGGACTCTTCCCTCAGGTCGGTAGTTAGGTAGGGATTGTGCAGGCATGCAATAATAACTCAGTCTCACACGGTCAGTGTCTTTCCATACCTTTACTTGCAAGATGATAAGGCAGGTCCCAGGGAGGCTGATGGGGTTGATGGAGGATGAGCTTTGAGGCAACAGCTAAGCAAGTTAGGGGCCTCCTTTACTGTCCAATGAAGATGAGTACGACCAGCCTGAAGCGTAGTCCCCTCTATGATTCCAGCTTATCCAAAGCTGTGCTTCCCAGTCAGTTTAGTGTTAGGAGCCTTTCTATGAGGGAGCTGAATTCTTATTTTGTCCTGCAGAGACTCAAAGTCTTCACTTCCCCTGACCCCAGTTACGTACTGACTATAAGGGGCTTGTTTGCCGCGACCTAGGGTCCGGTAAATCTCTGGTTTTCTCTTCACTATGCTTGTAACAATAGTGATTCTTCGGTCCCCAGTGACCGGTAGCAATGTGCAGGACTCTTCCAAGCCAAACGCACTTTTCCAATAATCTTCCTTCCACTTTGCCCTTCGATTTGCTCGACTCTTACTAGATAGTTCAGTCTTTCTTCCAGTGGGGCACAGCTCTGACTAGACTAAGGTGAATTAGACCACCTGTACCAGCCTCCACGTTCTGAACTGAAGACAGGCTCAAACTGGACACGTCTACTCTGTCCAAGGACAGGAAACTGACTGACTAAAAATCACTCCCTTCCACACCCCTGCTGGGTGTGTCAGAAGTGTACATGATGTCATGAAGAGACCTTAACTGTTACCTCTCCACTCATCCTCTTGGTATTGTGTACCAGGGCTACACACCTTAGGTGTTCCTACTGTGTGTGAGTGTTGTATGTAAGACTTTATTTACTTTATTTCTTGTCTTTCTTGTATGGCTTTCTGTTCATTAACCGTTACCTGTTCATTCCCTTTGGTGGTATTCAGGGTCCTTCTTAGGACTAGAATACAGTTGGCAGGGATTGATAGGAGACAGGGTTTACGCTGGTGGCCTGGACCTCTGTACCTTTAACAGTACCTCCAGGTTGAGGGATTAGTTAGGACCCCAGTTTAGGGTCAGCTTAGACCCCGGTCACCCTCTAGCCGGAGACAGCGTATAACGGATTCCGTTTTGACCCACTGGACATTCTGTCAGGTAAATCTATGTTATCATATATCTATGCGCATGTTATATAGTATGTTGCCCTTTTGATATAGATTACTGACATCACATATATATATCTGCTATACAGCGTGACATTTTCACCGGCCCAACTAAAGATTCTCCCCAGCTGTCATGGATCCAGTAGCCCAGCTGGCCCGGCAGTTGCAGGGGTTGTCCATGGAATTTGCAGACATTAAGTCCAAGGTTTTGTCCCCCCCGGAGCAAACCAGATCTGAACCTAAGGTTGCTCTCCCGGACAGGTTCACTGGTGGGCGGGACAAATTTTTTACTTTCCGGGAGGCATGTAAATTGTACTTTCGGCTGCGGCCTCGGTCATCTGGGAGTGAAGAGCAGAGGGTGGGAATTGTTATCTCGCTCTTACAAGGGGACCCTCAATCTTGGGCGTTCTCTATTCCTCCAGGCTCCCCAGATCTCCAGTCAGTGGATCGATTTTTTACTGCCCTGGGTCTGGTAGATGATGATCCGGATCGAGTCTCCCTTGCTGAAACAAGGTTACGTAAAATACTGCAAGGAAATCGTCCAGCGGAGGAATATTCTTCTGAGTTCCGTAGATGGGTAACAGATACTCAGTGGAATGACCCAGCTCTTAGGAGCCAGTTTTGTCAAGGGTTGTCTGACAAATTAAAAGATGTGTTGGCTCAGTATGATTCTCCTCCATCACTGGAGGCTGCTATGGCCCTCGCTATTCGCATTGATAGACGACTTCGGGGAAGACGCGAGGTAACTCCGCCCCCCGTGATGACTCCACCTACTACTAAAGTCCCTTATACTGAGGTTCCCCTGGTCTGTTCTGAGGAACCCATGCAGTTGGGAGGGACATCATTTTGTAGGAGGGAATCGGCGGTGCGCCGCAAGACTAGAAGGTGTTTCTTTTGCGGGAGAGAGGGACATTTTGTTGGGGGGTGTCCATCCCGGACCTCTTTGAGCCAAGGAGTTAACCTGGGAGTGTGTATTTCATCCCCAAATCCCTCTCAGTTTCTCGTGCCTGCGGAGGTGGTGATTGGTACTAGAACTGAGAGGATTTCTGTTTTTCTTGATAGTGGGTCCGGGGCTAATCTGGTGGACGCTCGGTTTGCCCAGGTGCATGGTATGCAACTGAGTGTATTGGCCAAACCGGTCCCTATACTCTCTATTGATTCTAGACCTCTTGGTCAAGGTAGCTTGGTACAAGCTGTTCATAACATAGATCTTCGAGTAGGGGCAATACATAAAGAGCAATTGTCTTGTTATGTGTTGGAGGGTCTACCTACTCCTATTGTGTTGAGACTTCCTTGGTTGGCTAAACATAACCCAGTGATTGATTGGCAATCCAGAAAGATAAGCCAGTGGGGTGAATTTTGCAAGAATAACTGCATGAGCACGGTCATCGGTGCGGTTGTGCCTAGGACTTTGCCTCCTTTTCTGGAGGACTTTGGGGAGATGTTCTCAGAGGAGGGGTGTAAAGAGTTACCTCCTCATCGCGCATATGACTGCTCAATAAAGTTGCTTCCTGATGCCTTATCTCGTACTTTCCCAGGGACCGGGAGGATGGATGATCCGGTTCCTATTCCTCAGGAGGGAGTTGTAGTGTCAGCTGTATGCTCTGAGCTTGAGGGGGAGGTATTGGGGGCTCAGGGGGACGCCCCTGTGGGACTTCCAGGGAGACTGATAGTTCCAGATCAGTTAAGACTGAAGGTTACGGAGAACCGTTACAAACGGATGGCTGATAGGGGGAGAGTTTCTGGTCGAGATCTGAAGGTGAACGATCTGGTGTGGTTGTCTACCAGGAATATAAAACTTAAAGTTTCCTCCTGGAGGTTGGGTCCCAGATTCATCGGGCCGTACAGGATCAGTTCCATAATTAATCCTGTGGCATTTCGTCTGGACCTCCCTCCTACGTTTAAAAATCATAATGTGTTTCACAAGTCATTACTTAAAAAGTATGTGGCACCAGTCATACCGTCACCTCTACCTCCTTCAGTGGTGGTCAATGATAACGTGGAAATTCATGGGTCGAAAATCATTGACTCACGTCTCAGTCGCCTATCCCTTCAGTACTTAGTTCATTGGAGGGGGTATGGTCCTGAGGAGGGGACGTGGGTCCCTGCGTCTGATGTTAACGCAGATCGATTGGTTCGGACCTTTCACACAACTCACCCGGGCGGACCTGGACCTGAGGGTCCGGAGGCCCCTCGTAGAAGGGGGGGTACTGTCATGGGTGCATCGCCACAAAGATCGTCGCGATTGCACATTCTGACTTCTCACAGCTGAGTTGCTGGTTCTTTGTTTTTTGGTAATGAGAGAGTTAATTTTACCTAGCTCTTTGCTAAGGCTAGGTGCAGCCTCGCCCGGCTGCTTTGATTATGTTCTAATTAGTTTCCTTTATATTCCTGCCAGTCTGGGTGTTAGACGCCGGTGAAAGCATTCATGTAGTCTAGCAGACTGGATCGGTTCTGAGAATACTTAAGCTAAGAGCTCCTTAGTTGTTTTTACTCTTACAGCTTATAGTTTTTCTCTGAGACCTTAGGTGTTCCTACTGTGTGTGAGTGTTGTATGTAAGACTTTATTTACTTTATTTCTTGTCTTTCTTGTATGTCTTTCTGTTCATTAACCGTTACCTGTTCATTCCCTTTGGTGGTATTCAGGGTCCTTCTTAGGACTAGAATACAGTTGGCAGGGATTGATAGGAGACAGGGTTTACGCTGGTGGCCTGGACCTCTGTACCTTTAACAGTACCTCCAGGTTGAGGGATTAGTTAGGACCCCAGTTTAGGGTCAGCTTAGACCCCGGTCACCCTCTAGCCGGAGACAGCGTATAACGGATTCCGTTTTGACCCACTGGACATTCTGTCAGGTAAATCTATGTTATCATATATCTATGCGCATGTTATATAGTATGTTGCCCTTTTGATATAGATTACTGACATCACATATATATATCTGCTATACAGCGTGACAGGTACTGGTGAACCCGTAACTCCAACAGAACCCGAGAAATGGAATTCTCGGACGCACCATGAACTATCTCACACAAGTTTGGGCTCATTTGAACCGTCATTTCAAAGTAAGATCATTGATAGGTCTGCCATTATTCTGCTAGAGTTCCCCCGCTGAGTTATGGTCCTTATGACTTTCCAGAGCTTCAAACCATAACTTCTATCCCTGGGAGGTGGCCAGAAAAACCATCCCCTTTTGTGAGGTCAGCAGCCCACAGGTATAAGTCTTGTGGTGAGCCCCCCTTGGTCTTTTCCTTGCTGTGACGACTTGACTAAGAGATCTGCAAATGAACTATGACGTGTGGCTCCTCCCCCCGGCCTGTCTTGCCTATACCTATGTAACTACCATGTAAGTTTTTCACTTTTAATCCCGTTTATTTTTAACTGTATTGTACATAACGATATTGCCTCAGCTTGTTACCGTTTTTTTAAACTATAAACACTGCCTGCCTTTTAAGGAATAAACCTATAAAATTATTAGTTTGTTTCTCCTGCTCTATAAACGAATTTGCACGTGCCTGAAGTACTACGCTACTGTTTTGGGGTTGCTACGGACCCTCTTGATAAATTCTTCATTAAGTAAATCGTACCTGGTGGCAGCTAAAAGAAGGGGTGTAAAGTGTTAATCTATTGGGTGGCGCTGGCAGTGACGGAGCGGGTTTTATAAGTGTATTGCCTGGCTGCGGCCCGGAGTAATTATAATTCCCTCACTGCAGCGTGCCCAATAGCCAGCACACATCCAAGTGACCCGTCTGGCGACTAATTATCCTAGGTGCAGTTCCCTGACTGACCTGAGGGTAAGGGGGGCACCAGAGAGCTGCAAGTTCCTAAGTGGAAGTGGGATAATTATAAATCCCTGCAGTTTACTGGGTCGGACGGCGGCAGCCGTCGTGTGTGTGCGCGTTTTCGTCACATTTGCGGCACGGAGAGATCACAAGCCGTGATACCCCGGGCTACCGTGTGGCGGACCGTGTGCACGTTTCATCACATGTGGTGGCAGCGGTGGGATCACAAGCCGTGATACCCCGGGCTACCGTGTGGCGGACCGTGTGCACGTTTCATTACGAACCCTCATCCGACCCGAACTGGCGGCCCCTGAAGAGTTGATTCCGGGGAAAACCTTAACTGTCACCGGGATTGGGGGCGTCCACTACCCCTTGCCGATAGCCCGGGTTCTTATTGACTGGGGTGCCGGGAGCGGGGTGAAGGAAGTGGGGGTGTCCGAAAACCTGCCCACTGATGTTTTACTGGGGACTGATCTGGGGAGGATGAGGGTTCGTTCAGCCCCGGTGTCCTTGAGGCCTGTAGCAAGACGGGCCCCCACGCGGACGGGCTGCACGATGTCATCACACTGTATATATACACTGCACAGTACCACTCCTCCTGTATATATATACACTGCACAGCACCACTCCTCCTGTATATATATACACTGCACAGCACCAGTCCTCCTGTATATATACACTGCACAGTACCACTCCTCCTGTATATATACACTGCACAGTACCACTCCTCCTCTATATATATACACTGCACAGTACCACTCCCCCTGTATATATACACTGCACAGTACCACTCCCCCTGTATATATACACTGCACAGCACCACTCCTCCTGTATATATACACTGCACAGCACCACTCCTCCTGTATATATACACTGCACAGTACCACTCTTCCTGTATATATATACACTGCACAGCACCACTCCTCCTGTATATATTCACTGCACAGTACCACTCCTCCTGTATATATAGACTGCACAGTACCACTCCTCCTGTATATATATACACTGCACAGTACCACTCCCCCTGTATTTTATACACTGCACAGTACCCTCCTCCTGTATATATACACTGCACAGTACCACTCCCCCTGTATATATACACTGCACAGTACCACACCTCCTGTATATATATACTGCACAGTACCCTCCTCCTGTATATATACACTGCACAGTACCCTCCTCCTGTATATATACACTGCACAGTATCACTCCCCCTGTATATATACACTGCACAGCACCACTCCTCCTGTATATATACACTGCATAGTACCCTCCTCCTGTATATATACACTGCACAGTGCCACTACTCCTGTATATATATACACTGCACAGTACCACTCCTCCTGTATATATACACTGCACAGTACCACTCCTCCTGTATATTTACACTGTACAGTACCACTCCTCCTGTATATATACACTGCACAGTACCACTCCTCCTGTATATATATACTGCACAGTACACACTCCTCCTGTATATATACACTGCACAGTACCACTCCTCCTGTATATATACACTGCACAGTACCACTCCTCCTGTATATATACACTGCACAGTACCACTCCTCCTGTATATATACACTGCACAGTACCACTCCTCCTGTATATATATACACTGCACAGTACCACTCCCCTGTATATTACACTGCACAGTACCACTCCTCCTGTATATTTACACTGTACAGTACCACTCCTCCTGTATATATACACTGCACAGTACCACTCCTTGTATATATATACTGCACAGTACCACTCCTCCTGTATATATACACTGCACAGTACCACTCCTCCTGTATATATACACTGCACAGTACCACTCCTCCTGTATATATACACTGCACAGTACCACTCCTCCTGTATATATACACTGCACAGTACCACTCCTCCTGTATATATACACTGCACAGTACCACTCCTCCTGTATATATACACTGCACAGTACCACTCCTCCTGTATATATACACTGCACAGTACCACTCCTCCTGTATATATACACTGCACAGTACCACTCCTCCTGTATATATACACTGCACAGTACCACTCCTCCTGTATATATACACTGCACAGCACCACTCCTCCTGTATATATACACTGCACAGTACCACTCCTCCTGTATATTTACACTGTACAGTACCACTCCTCCTGTATATATACACTGCACAGTACCACTCCTCCTGTATATATACACTGAACAGTACCACTCCTCCTGTATATATACACTGCACAGCACCACTCCTCCTGTATATATACACTGCACAGCACCACTCCTCCTGTATATATACACTGCACAGTACCACTCCTCCTGTATATATACACTGCACAGTACCACTCCTCCTGTATATTTACACTGTACAGTACCACTCCTCCTGTATATATACACTGCACAGCACCACTCCTCCTGTATATATACACTGCACAGCACCACTCCTCCTGTATATATATACACTGCACAGTACCACTCTTCCTGTATATTTACACTGTACAGTACCACTCCTCCTGTATATATACACTGCACAGTACCACTCCTCCTGTATATATACACTGCACAGTACCACTCCTCCTGTATATATACACTGCACAGCACCACTCCTCCTGTATATATACACTGCACAGTACCACTCCTCCTGTATATATACACTGCACAGTACCACTCCTCCTGTATATATACACTGCACAGCACCACTTCCCCTGTATATATACACTGCACAGTACCACTTCTCCTGTATATATACACTGCACAGCACCACTCCTCCTGTATATATACACTGCACAGCACCACTCCTGTATATATACACTGCACAGCACCACTCCTCCTGTATATATACACTGCACAGTACCACTCCTCCTGTGTATATATACACTGCACAGTACCACTCCTCCTGTCCTGTATATATACACTGCACAGTACCACTCCTCCTGTATATATACACTGCACAGTACCACTCCTCCTGTATATATACACTGCACAGTACCACTCCTGCTGTATATATACACTGCACAGTACCACTCCTCCTGTATATATACACTGCACAGCACCACTCCTCCTGTATATATATACACTGCACAGTACCACTCTTCCTGTATATATACACTGCACAGTACCACTCCTCCTGTATATATACACTGCACAGTACCACTCCTGTATATATACACTTTACAGTACCACTTCTCCTGTATATATATATACACTGCACAGAACCACTCCTCCTGTGTGTGTATATATATATATATATATATATTGTGAGACAGTGAGAGCGTATGTATTGAATGGGGTGTACATTTCACAGGTACTTTGCTGACTTGTATGAGGGAAATGTGTGCCTTTGTAAAACTAGTGGTGGAAAAAGGTCATTACACCATCCATTCAAGTACACGTTTGCAGCTCAAACCTGTGGCCACTCAGGTGTTGATTAGGAAGCCAGAAGTAGGTGCTTGGGAGCACAGTCAGAGAGCTCATTCAGTCTGGACAAGGGGTCCAGACACAGAAGGTGTCTCCAAGAGTGTGGGAGCTGTCTTTAGCCCGGACACAGGGAGGTGTCCTGGCACAAGGAAGCAGTCTCTAAGAGTGTGAGCTATCTCAGTCTGGGTGCAGGAAGTACCCCGGACACAGGAGTAGTCGCAGTGAGAATCCGTGCGAATAGCGACTGAATAGGAGGTGACCTCTCTCAAGTCTGGACATTGGAGTTGCCTTCGGACATAAAGAGGAGTGTCTGTGAAACTCCATACTGGTAACATATGTGATATGTGTTGTTTTGGGCACAGACTGGTAGAGTCTGGGTCCCGGATAGAGAGGGCCATCTATCTAAGTGTAATTTAGTGGCTAGACAAGCCCAGGTTTTCTGTTTATGATTTATTTTTATCTGTTTGCTGTGGACTTTAATAAAACTGGTTGCGGCCAGTTTTCACCAAACTGCTGTCTGAATGAACTGTTTCCGTGCCATTCTGTCTACCCAGACAGCGATCCTAGAGCTAAACCCCCCGGAAAGGCTACAATTGGCGGAGAATGCTGGGGCAGCGCAGGGCCTAGTACAGTTAGTGCTGGAGTGTGCGTGCGGCACAGTGGCGAGAGACAGCAATAAAGGTGAAGTCTATTGAAATAGCAACAGAGGAAAAAAAAGTGTGTGTCAGCAGAAACGTCTGTTTGGAGCAGTCTTAAAGAGACAGGAGCCCTAATAGACTTTGCAAAGAAAAAAAAAAAAAAAAGTGTGTCTGCACAGAAAAGCTGAATTTTTCTATGGAAAAGACTGTAGAGTGTGTGTATGTCTTGAGTGAAGACTGCCGTTGTTGAGACAGAGAAGTCTGACAGCATGGACGACGAGTGTGGATACAAGCATCTTGCTGTGACTCAGTGGGGTCACGAAGGCATCTTGCTGCGACTCGGCGGGGTTGTGAAGATTGTCGTCGCACTCAAATCCAGTTGTGCTGTGGCTCGGCGGGGCCACGAAGATTTTTTTCAAGGGAAAGCGGTGAAGTTCTGGTGTGAACAGTGCACCGCGATGGCTGTGAATGGAGCCACGAATGGGTCTGACAAGTCGGACCGCATATTTGAGAAATGTCTACTGGACATGGTGCGGGAACCATGGGCACCGTATGGAATGGCGGCAGTGGACCATTCTATGGACTCTCCGGGGGTGCCAGTGTTGTCACAGAGTGCCCGGGGAGGTGGTAAGAGATGTTGTGAACTGAGTCCTAAGACTACTGCTGATTT
Source organism: Oophaga sylvatica (assembly GCA_033576555.1). Taxonomy (NCBI): domain Eukaryota; kingdom Metazoa; phylum Chordata; class Amphibia; order Anura; family Dendrobatidae; genus Oophaga; species Oophaga sylvatica. The sequence continues at coordinate 45,400 of JARQOD010003723.1, read as the reverse complement.
TTTGTGTAAAAATTACCCTGCCGGTGTGGTTGTTAAAAAGGGGGCGGAGTCTAAAAAGGGGCGGATTTTCACAAGAGTGTAGAGTGTGGAAAAATGAAAATTGTTACTAGTGGTGGGTTGGTACCTCCTAAAAATGACAATGTGACCGTTGCTAACGGGGTAGCTCCAGTAGAAGGGGGTGACGTCAAAGTGGGAGGTGACCTGTTAGTCCACAACACCATGGGGAGTGACACAGACCCCGTAGCTGACTGGGACACTATGAAAGTAAAAAGTGAGTTCAGTCAGGAGAGGCTAGACGAGGGAAGAGAGTCCTCCTCTCGTCGTAGACGGCGCAAGGGCCACAAAAAGGTTGTTCCGGTAGTACTCGCTGAAAATGGAAATGAAGAGAATGTAGTACTGTCTGCCTATGCTTCAAGTGTGGATTCTCCTTTAGAGGTAGAAGAGGAGGTGGCCAGTCAGGGCCAAGAGCTGGAAACTATTCGGCTGCAGTATCAGAGTGACATGCTGCAATTATGTGAAAACCTGGAGGACGTGTCCTCAGACCAGCGAGATCTAAAAGGAGGCAACGAGGAAGTTATCCTGTGGCAGAATATGTTCTTTGCCATTAAAGAGGACCGCCGCAAAATCAAGGAAGAGGTTTTGCAGTTGAAGCGTGAGAAGGAGGCGCTGCAGGATGGAGTTTCTGGAAGTGAACAAATCCTAGAACGACTGCGCGAACAGCTCAACCAGGAGCTGTGTGACTCCAAGAAGGAGTGTGATGAACGCAGTAGGGAACTGCAACAGATGAAGAAAGAGTATGTGGATCTCCTCAGGGTCAAAGAAAAACTAGAAGAGGATAAGATGGATGCAGAGCAAATGCGCCAGGTGGTTGAGACCACTCTGCAGGACACCCGTGATGAAAATGGTGATCTGCGCAGAAAGACCCTAGGTCTAGAAGCTCAGGTGAAGGAGCTACAGATGTCCTGTGATACTCTCCAGAAGGCGGAGATGCGCCTTAAGGAAAAGCTCAGACAGATGGAAGCTGAGCGGGAAAAGATGGAGGAGTCCCTCAGAGAAGCTACAGACCAGGGCCAGGAGTTGGCCACTGGAAATGAGAGGTGTAACGCAGATACTTCCTCGAGTGCTGTGAGTTCGGATGATTCGGTGGATGTCGGAGCTGAGATCAAGGAGCTCAAGGAGTGGTTACAAGCCCATTGGACGCAAGAGAAGCTTCAGAGACGGGCTGCTGAGAGGCGAATGGCGGAACTAGAGGAAGAAGTTCTCGCGCTTAAAAGTCGCCTGATACAGTGTCACTCGGTGAACAAGGCCTCCTTGGAGAAAGAAAAGGGCAACCATGTTGCACTCGCTTCCCTTGGCCAGGAGAAGATAGACCTGAGGAGAGCTAAGAGTGTGGTAACGAAAGATAATTGTGAAATGGAAGTGGTCCGGACGGAAATTCACGAAATTGTAGCTGTGAGTCAGCTCAGAAGAAGAGTAAAGGGGGAAGAAGCTGAAAGTCAGTTGTCCCTGAACCCTGAGCTGATTGATCGTCTGGAACCCACTGGTGAGACCGAAACGTGTCGGTACAAGTGCCTCGTAGATGTACCCGAGGACTTGAGAGAAGAATGCACCCGGGAGTCTGTACATGAAGCGTTTAGGAAGGCCGTGGGAGCCTGTAAGGTGTACTCGACCTCAGGAGCTAAACAGCTGGTGGTCTTGTCCACGACTGAAGTTACAGTGAAGAGGGTGGCAATCCTAAGTGACATGCACTGGCGATGTATTCGCACAAAGCGGTTTCTCCGGTTGAAGACAGAACAAACCGTTAGACAACTAAAGCTTATGAGAAAAGCTCACAGTCTACAGGAAGAGGTCATCCGGGTGCCTCATGTTCTGGTGAGAAAGCTGATTGGGAGAAATGGCCGAGCCATGCAGATAATGGTGAAGAAGTCTGGTGTGGTGAAAGTAAGCAGTCCACGTGATCGTCGGGACTGGATACCAGATGAAGACGGCATGGTGTCATTCTACGCTATAGGAACGGAAGAAAGTCTTGAATATGTGCGCATGCTGGTGGCGTACCGTGTGACCTACCTGCGAGAGGTAGAACAATTGAATCTCGCTAGACAGCGAGTAGATAGACAGCATCATCTGAGCAGCAGAAGATGGCAGCCGTCTAAGAATAGTGAGACCCGACAGAGAAAGGGCCCCCTAAATAGCAGAACAGCTAAGGCTGAAGTTAGGGACCTTACAAGATGTCCAGTGGGTAGTGGGCGTGGGTTTAGAGGTAGTGAGACCTCCAGTAACTCAGGTTTGAGAGGCCCATACAGACGACCCGATAGAGTACCGGACAGTACAGAGTCTAACCAGACCTTAGATACCCAGGCAAGACCTGACAAGGTTACGATTGACCACTGGGAGCGAAGGGGAGACCTGACAAGGTTACGACCCAGAAATGTGACTGGACGAAGTCTGTGACTATGACAGACGGTAGGTCCCTAAGGAATGAGCGAATGTCATTGACTTACGGGGCTGAACAGAGCAAGGGACAAGTACATGGTCTCTGTGTGAACTGTGGGTTGAGGTGATTGGATATATTATGTGTTCAACCCCACAAGCTTAAACTTATGTGATGATCATGATAATGATGATGATGATCATAATAGTGATGATACTGATAATGGTGATGACCGTGATAAAGATGAAATTCCTTTGCAGGTGATGTTGGGAGACGAGTATGGTGGTTCTCGGGAACCAAGTGTCCCTGACCTATATAGAAGTATAGTGCTGAGGCAGTGTTCGGAGTTCACTGTCTCTTTTGGGTTGATGACCAGCCCTCCGGTCTGGAGAAGAGGGAGGGGATATGTGAGACAGTGAGAGCGTATGTATTGAATGGGGTGTACATTTCACAGGTACTTTGCTGACTTGTATGAGGGAAATGTGTGCCTTTGTAGAACTAGTGGTGGAAAAAGGTCATTACACCATCCATTCAAGTACACGCTTGCAGCTCAGACCTGAATCCACTCAGGTGTTGATTAGGAAGCCAGAAGTAGGTGCTTGGGAGCACAGTCAGAGAGCTCATTCAGTCTGGACAAGGGGTCCAGACACAGAAGGTGTCTCCAAGAGTGTGGGAGCTGTCTTTAGCCCGGACACAGGGAGGTGTCCTGGGACAAGGAAGCAGTCTCTAAGAGTGTGAGCTATCTCAGTCTGGGTGCAGGAAGTACCCCGGACACAGGAGTAGTCGCAGTGAGAATCCGTGCGAATAGCGACTGAATAGGAGGTGACCTCTCTCAAGTCTGGACATTGGAGTTGCCTTCGGACATAAAGAGGAGTGTCTGTGAAACTCCATACTGGTAACATATGTGATATGTGTTGTTTTGGGCACAGACTGGTAGAGTCTGGGTCCCGGATAGAGAGGGCCATCTATCTAAGTGTAATTAGTGGCTAGACAAGCCCAGGTTTTCTATTTATGATTTGTTTTTATCTGTGTGCTGTGGACTTTAATAAAACTGGTATATATATACACTGCACAGTACCACTCCTCCTGTATATATACACTGCACAGTACCACTCCTCCTGTATATATACACTGCACAGTACCACTCCTCCTGTATATATACACTGCACAGTACCACTCCTGTATATACACTGCACAGTACCACTCCTCCTGTATATATACACTGCACAGTACCAATCCTCCTGTATATATACACTGCACAGTACCACTCCTCCTGTATATATAAACTGCACAGTACCACTCCTCCTGTATATATAAACTGCACAGTACCACTTCTCCTGTATATATACACTGCACAGTACCACTCCTCCTGTATATATACACTGCACAGTACCACTCCTCCTGTATATATACACTGCACAGTACCACTCCTCCTGTATATATACACTGCACAGTACCACTCCTCCTGTATATATACACTGCACAGCACCACTCCTCCTGTATATATACACTGCACAGTACCACTCCTCCTGTATATATAAACTGCACAGTACCACTCCTCCTGTATATATATACACTGCACAGTACCACTCCTCCTGTATATATACACTGCACAGCACCACTCCTCCTGTATATATACACTGCACAGTACCACTCCTCCTGTATATATACACTGCACAGTACCACTCCTCCTGTGTATATATACACTGCACAGTACCACTCCTCCTGTATATATACACTGCACAGTACCACTCCTCCTGTATATATACACTGCACAGCACCACTCCTCCTGTATATATACACTGCACAGTACCACTCCTCCTGTATATATAAACTGCACAGTACCACTCATCCTGTATATATACACTGCACAGTACCACTCCTCCTGTATATATACACTGCACAGCACCACTCCTCCTGTATATATACACTGCACAGTACCACTCCTCCTGTATATATAAACTGCACAGTACCACTCCTCCTGTATATATACACTGCACAGTACCACTCCTCCTGTATATATACACTGCACAGTACCACTCCCCCTGTATATATACACTGCACAGTACCACTCCTCCTGTATATATAAACTGCACAGTACCACTCATCCTGTATATATACACTGCACAGTACCACTCCTCCTGTATATATACACTGCACAGTACCACTCCTCCTGTATATATACACTGCACAGTACCACTCCTCCTGTATATATAAACTGCACAGTACCACTCCTGTATATACACTGCACAGTACCACTCCTTCTGTATATATAAACTGCACAGTACCACTCATCCTGTATATATACACTGCACAGTACCACTCCTCCTGTATATATACACTGCACAGTACCACTCCTCCTGTATATATACACTGCACAGTACCACTCCTCCTGTATATATACACTGCACAGTACCACTCCTCCTGTATATATACACTGCACAGTACCACTCCTGTATATACACTGCACAGTACCACTCCTCCTTTATATACACTGCACAGTACCACTCCTCCTGTATATATACACTGCACAGTACCACTTCTCCTGTATATATACACTGCACAGTACCACTCCTCCTGTATATATAAACTGCACAGTACCACTTCTCCTGTATATATACACTGCACAGTACCACTCCTCCTGTATATATACACTGCACAGTACCACTCCTCCTGTATATATACACTGCACAGCACCACTCCTCCTGTATATATATATACACTGCACAGTACCACTCTTCCTGTATATATACACTGCACAGTACCACTCCTCCTGTATATATACACTGCACAGTACCACTCCTCCTGTATATATACACTGCACAGTACCACTACTCCTGTATATATACACTGCACAGTACCACTCCTGTATATATACACTGCACAGTACCACTTCTCCTGTGTGTATATATATATATATATATATATATATATATATATACTGCACAGTACCACTCCTCCTGTATATATATACTGCACAGTACCACTCCTCCTGTATATATACACTGCACAGTACCACTCCTCCTGTATATATACACTGCACAGCACCACTCCTCCTGTATATATACACCGCACAGTACCACTCCTCCTGTATATATACACTGCACAGTACCACTCCTCCTGTATATATACACTGCACAGCACCATTCCTCCTGTATATATACACTGCACAGTACCATTCCTCCTGTATATATACACTGCACAGTACCACTTCTCCTGTATATATACACTGCACAGCACCACTCCTCCTGTATATATACATGCACAGCACCACCACTATTACATGCTAAATTATATTACACTGCCACAGCACCATCCTCTCCCGTATATATACACTGCACAGTACCACTCCTCCTGTATATATACACTGCACAGTACCATCTCCTCCTGTATATATACACTGCACAGTACCACTCCTCCTGTATATATACACTGCACAGTACCACTCCTCCTGTATATATACACTGCACAGTACCACCTCCTCCTGTCCTGTATATATACACTGCACAGTACCACTCCTCCTGTATATATACACTGCACAGTACCACTCCTCCTGTATATATACACTGCACAGTACCATCCTCCTGTCCTGTATATATACACTGCACAGCACCACTCCTCCTGTATATATACACTGCACAGTACCACTCCTCCTGTCCTGTATATATACACTGCACAGCACCACTCCTCCTGTATATATACACTGCACAGTCACCACTCCTCCTGTCCTGTATATATACACTGCCAGACCACCTCCTGTTTATACACTGCACAGCCCTCCTGTCCTGTATATATCACTGCACAGCACCACTCCTCCTGTATATATACACTGCACAGCACCACTCCTCCTTCCTGTATATATACACTGCACAGCACCACTCCTCCTGTATATATACACTGCACATCACCCTCCTGTATATATACACTGCACAGTACCACTCCTCCTGTATATATACACTGCACAGACCACTCCTCCTGTATATATACACTGCACAGTACCACTCCTCCTGTATGTATATACACTGCACAGTACCACTCCTCCTGTATATATACACTGTACAGTACCACTCCTCCTGTATATATACACTGCACAGTACCACTCCTCCTGTATATATACACTGCACAGTACCACTCCTCCTGTATATATACACTGCACAGCACCACTCCTCCTGTATATATATACACTGCACAGTACCCTCCTCCTGTATATATACACTGCACAGTACCACTCCTCCTGTATATATACACTGTACAGTACCACTCCTCCTGTATATATACACTGCACAGTACCACTCCTCCTGTATATATACACTGCACAGTACCACTCCTCCTGTATATATACACTGCACAGTACCACTCCTCCTGTATATATACACTGCACAGTACCACTCCTCCTGTATATATACACTGCACAGCACCACTCCTCCTGTATATATACACTGCACAGTACCACTCCTCCTGTATATATACACTGCACAGTACCCTCCTCCTGTATATATACACTGCACAGTACCACTCCTCCTGTATATATACACTGCACAGTACCACTCCTCCTGTATATATACACTGCACAGTACCACTCCTCCTGTATATATACACTGCACAGTACCCTCCTCCTGTATATATACACTGCACAGTACCACTCCTCCTGTATATATACACTGCACAGTACCACTCCTCCTGTATATATACACTGCACAGTACCACTCCTCCTGTATATATACACTGCACAGCACCACTCCTCCTGTATATATATATACACTGCACAGTACCACTCTTCCTGTATATATACACTGCACAGTACCACTCCTCCTGTATATATACACTGCACAGTACCACTCCTCCTGTATATATACACTGCACAGTACCACTCCTCCTGTATATATACACTGCACAGTACCACTTCTCCTGTGTGTATATATATATATATATATATATATATATATATATTGTAGGGATCCGCTCTGGTAGGCAGGGGCCGGGCCGCAGTAATGAGGTAAACACACAGGCGTTCAGTTCAAAGTTCAGAGGTTTTTAATGATAAGTTCAACAAAAGTCCAGATAACAAAATCAAAAACAGAACATAAATCACTCCAGTTTGGAGAACCACTGATCCCAGACTCACCCTTGCTTGGGACAGGCTTAACTAAGCGGTGGAATGTCAGCAGAGACCGCCAGGTGCCATTCCCGGGTGGTCTGGTACTTGCTTCCTGGTGTGCACTGACACACTGTCACAAAAACAATCTTCCAGGCTGACTTCAGCCAAACTCCTTCCTTCCACACCTCATACTCCCACAGCTTCCTGTTAAATAGGCCTAGTCCACACCCTCAGGTGAGGTACACATCAGCTGGCCTGATCACGTGACTATGACCTCATCACAGGTCCTGTGATCATGGAAAATCCCGAGCAAACTTCAGTCTGCCAGAAGAAATATATCTCCCATCAAGCAAGATCCCCTTTGGTGTACCACATACCTCCCCCCTTTGTTCAAGCTTAGGAGGGTGGACACATGACATACAGTGAACTCTGGACAGTGCATCTGCGTTCCCCTGTAATTTGCCTGCCCGATGTTCTACTGAAAATTTGAAATTTTGTAGAGACAGAAACCACCTGGTGACTCGTGCATTTCTCTCTTTGGCTTGACTCATCCAAGTCAGAGGGGAATGATCAGTTACCAACCGAAATGTTCTCCCCAACAGATAGTAGCGCAATGACTCCAGTGCCCACTTGTTGGCCAGGCACTCTCTCTCTACAATGCTGTATCTGGTTTCAGCTGGAGTAAGCTTTCGACTCAAGAAACTAATGGGATGCTCCTCCCCGTTAACCTCCTGAGACAACACGGCACCCAGACCTACCTCTGACGCATCAGTCTGGACAATGAATTCTCTTTTGAAGTCGGGTGTGATCAAAACTGGTGACCCGCACAGTGCCCCTTTTAGTTTTACAAACGCTTCTTCAAGCTGATCATTCCATCGCACCATTACTGACTTCCTGCCTTTTAGGCAGTCAGTTAACGGCGCTGACAGGGTTGCAAAATTGGGAATAAACCGCCGGTAGTATCCCACTAACCCCAAAAACCCTTTCACTTGTTTTGTGGTGAGGGGACGGGGCCAGTTTTGGATTGCCTCCACTTTGTTTATTTGGGGTTTGATAACTCCTCTCCCAATCACATACCCCAGGTACCGAGCTTCCTCCAACCCTATGGAACACTTCTTTGGGTTGGCAGTTAGCCCTGCTTGTCGCAGAGAATCTATCACCGCCTGTACCTTGGCCAAGTGACTTTCCCAGTCTGTACTGTACACCACAATATCGTCCAGATAGGCCGCGGCATATCGGCGATGGGGACGAAGAACAACGTCCATTAACCTCTGGAAAGTCGCTGGAGCGCCATGCAACCCGAAGGGTAGGACTATATACTGGAACAGTCCCTCGGGTGTTACAAAAGCCGTTTTCTCTCTCGCTGCTTTGGTTAGGGGCACCTGCCAATACCCTTTTGTGAGGTCAATGACTGAAAAATACCGGGCCTGCCCAAACCGCTCTATTAACTCATCGACCCGGGGCATGGGGTAGGCGTCAAATTTAGAAATGTCATTCAGTTTTCTAAAGTCATTACAGAACCTTAGTGTCCCATCTGGTTTTGGTATTAGGACTATTGGGCTGGCCCACTCACTCTGGGACTCTTCAATAACCCCTAACTGCAGCATCTTCTTTACCTCTTCCGAGATGGCTTGTCGCCGGGCCTCAGGCACCCGATATGGCTTTAATCGGACTTTGGCCTGCGGCTCCGTGACAATGTCATGTTGGATTAGGGAGGTACGGCCAGGGAGCTCTGAAAAAACATCGGTATTTCGGCTAACAAACTCTCGGACCTCCTGAACTTGTCTAGGAGACAAAGTGTCTGCTATTTTGACGGCAGAGAGGACTTCTCTTGCCTTCTCCTGAGGCAAGGTAGCCCTCTCTACTGGAAATGCAGGCCGTGGACAATCCTCACCAAGAGGGTCTCTGTCTTTCCATGGTTTGAGCAGATTCACATGGTATACCTGTTCTGGCTTTCTTCGCCCTGGTTGGTGTACTTTATAGTTTACAGGACCCACCTTCTCCATAATCTCATAGGGTCCCTGCCACCTTGCAAGGAGCTTACTATCCACTGTAGGCACAAGTACCAACACCCGATCCCCAGGGTTAAAGGACCTTACCCGTGCCTCCCGGTTATAGACCTGCCTCTGTGACCTTTGTGCTGCTTCCATATGTTCTCGGACTAATGGTAGGACTGTCTCCATTCTCTCTTGCATTTTGGCCACATGTTCTATCACACTTTTGTGGGGAGTTGGTTGGTTTTCCCAGGCCTCTTTAGCTATATCGTGTAAGCCACGGGGATGTCTGCCATATAATAGTTCGAAGGGCGAGAACCCCGTAGATGCCTGGGGCACCTCCCGCACTGCAAACATCAGGTATGGCAACAAGAGATCCCAGTCCTTACCATCTTTAGAGACTGCTTTTTTTAACATATTCTTCAGGGTTTTATTGAACCTTTCTACCAAACCGTCTGTTTGGGGATGATAGACCGATGTGCGCAACTGTTTAACACTTAACAAGTGGCAGAGTTCCTTCATGATTTTTGACATAAAGGGGGTCCCTTGATCTGTTAAGATTTCTTGAGGGATTCCCACCCGAGAGAACATACCCATGAGTTCTTTTGCGATTAGTTTGGCCGAGGTGTGTCGCAGGGGAATAGTCTCAGGATACCTGGTAGCGTAATCTAGAACTACGAGGATGTGTTGATGACCCCTTGCTGATTTATTAACCGGCCCCACCAGATCCATGGCTATTCTCTCAAACGGGACCTCTATAATTGGTAAAGGCACCAAGGGACTCCGAAAATGAGGCTGCGGACTGGTTACCTGGCACACGGGACAAGAGTTACAATACCGTTTAACTTCTTCATAGACCCTAGCCAGTAAAACCGTTGTAGAATTCTGTCTAGGGTTTTCTTTTGGCCCAAATGTCCCCCTAGTACATGCGCATGCGCTAAGTCCATTACCAACCTCCGATATGACTGTGGTACCAGCAATTGCTCGACAATTTCCCCATGTATTTTTTCAACCCGATACATCAAATCTTGGTTCAGCTCGAATCGGGGAAATACTGTAGCTGCCCCGGGGTGTTGGGGTTCCCCATTGACAACCAGTACATTTTCCCGGGCTCGAGTCAACGTAGGGTCCCGGAGTTGCGCCGTACCAAAATTGTCACCTGCCACATTTAAGTCTGACAATTCTGGTCCCGGTGGCAAATCTTCCATCTCCCCAGCTAACACTTCTATAGGAGAGGGGTTTTCCTCCTCCACCGAAGGCAACGGTACTCCTACCGCCAGCACATCTTCCTCTGGGCCACCAGGTTCATGCCCGATTTCTGGAGAATGCAACCTGGTTGCCACTGGTGCTGATGACTGTTCTGTGGGAGGGGTAATTACAGGCCAAAGCACAGAAAATAACGGAAAGTCTCTCCCCATTATTACGTCATAATGCAAATTAACCACCACCCCCACCTCGTGGCACCTCCTCCCCGCTGGCGTGTTTATCATTACCAGGGCGGTAGGATAATGTTTTAAGTCCCCATGTATACACAATACACCCATTTTCCGACCAGTATACTCGCTGATTTGGACGTGGCTGGCTCGTATTAGGGTCACAAGACTCCCTGAGTCCAGAAGAGCCACAGCAGGGTTACCCTCCACCTCCACTTTACACAAATGGTTCATACTGGGTCCCTCTGGTTTGCCCACTGCACACATGTGTTCGGCATAGTGAGACTGATAGTATCCATAGTTGGTGTCCATGGGCTCAGTCAGATGGGGGCAATCAGCTCTCACATGTCCTGGTTCTTGGCACCGCCAACAGATTATGGGACCTCTTTCGTCCCCAGACGTGTCTTGGGCGGCCTTCCGAGTCTCTGCTCGCCGAACGGCGGGTGAAGGTTTGGGAAATTTACTCATTACCTTCCGGGTAGTCTCTCCCTGTATCTCTTTGGTAGCCCCATATCTTTCAATGAGGTCTACCATTTGGAGACCATCAGTAGGGGCTGCCTGTCCAACCCAGGTTTGCAGGGTGTGGAGCATAGTCCTCCAGAATTTATCAGTTACTATCCTATCCCGCATAGCGCTGGGTGACAACACCTCCGGCTGCAACCATTTATCTACCAGGTGTATCAAATCATAGTACTGGGACCGAGCTGGCTCGGAAGGGGAAAACTTCCACTGGTGTACCCGCTGGGCCCGGACCAAAACATTTACCCCAAGACGTGCAAGTATCTCACCCTTGACAATCTCATAGTCTCTCTGTTGCTCGGGGGCTAGGTCCATATAGGCTTTCGCGGGTCCTGGAGCCAAAAACGGAGCCACGATTTCTGCCCACTGGTCCCGGGGTAGACTCTCTCTCTCAGCCACGCCTTCAAACATCTCCAGGTACACCTCGACATCATCTGACTTTTCCATTTTTTTAATCGCTGTGCGTACCGCTTTCCGGACATCCTGACGTCCCGGGGCAGCTCCTGCTGTCTGCGGCGCTGTTATGTGCTGCATCAGTAGACGGTTGGTTTCCTGTTGCCGCTCCATAGCCTGCTGCTGTATAGCCTGCTGCTGCTGCATAGCCTGCTGTTGCTGTGTGTAGCCCTGGTGGTAGGCACACGCAGTACCCTGGAGAGTGTGTGGCGAGACAGCAGTTTAATGCTAAATATTCATTCACTCAACATATACTAGACACACCCTTAGGGTAGTGGAGTATACTCTAGAGGGAGTGGTCAAGGTAGTATGTGTTGGAGTGATTTAGTGAGTCTAGTTCCTGTCTTCGGACAGTGAGGACGTGTAGAGTCTGTGTCTAGACTTCAGAGAGAGAAGACGTCTGGAGGGAGGAAGGAGTCTAGCCAGCTCTATCATCAGTTCATATCGTGGAGTCTGGTATAGGTGTTTGAATTCACCTTAGTCTAGTCAGAGCTGTATCACCTCCTCAGCATACACTGAAGGAAAGAAGAAGTTTAGTACAGAAAGTCTTCAGCATCCCTGTCTAAAGGACGGTATCAGGTTCAGAGACGTGCTCCTGCCTGTTGATAACTGAGCATCTGTAGCTAACTTTGAAGTAAGGAAAAGAAAGAAGTGACTGCTCGACCCTTGGCTAGTTTGAGTGCTTATGTTACCAGCGTGGACAAGGCGAAAGGCAAAGTGGATTTATTGGATTAGTGCTTACGGATTGAAGAAGTCCAGCACATTGCACCCGGTCACTGGGGACCGAAGGGTCACTGTTGTTTCAAGCACAGTGATAAGAAAACCAGGAATCTACCGGACCCTAGGTCGCGGCAGACAGCCCCTTATAGTCAGTACGTAACTGGGGTCAGGGGAAGTGAAGACTTTGAGTCAGTGCACGACAAGATAGGAATTCAGCTTCTTCACAGGAAGGCTCCTAACACAAAGCTGACTGGGCAGGTACAGCTAAGGATTAGCTGGAGATTTAGAGGGAACTACGCTTCAGGCTGGTTGTACTCGTTGTTTTGGAAGTAAAGGAGGCCCCTAACTTGTCCAGCTGCTGTCTCAAGATACACTCTCCTTGGATCAGCCTCCCTGGGACCTGCCTGAACATCTTACAAGTAAAGGTATGGAAAGACGCTGACCGTGTGAGACTGTGTTCTTTATCTGCACCCGACTTCACAATTCCCATAGACTTTGAGGGACCAGTCCCACCTGTAGGGGACCCGACATCTAGCTGCATCACCATCCCCTCAGAGATCTATAGCAGCGCTGGTACAAATTACCAGAATACTACAGGTGGCGTCACGAACTGTACATAAATCTATCCCCTGTAAATATATCCCCCAACATACGCCAGACCGCCAGGGCCACAGACCGAGCCACAGCTACCTGTGAAAATCCCCATAGACTTCCATGGGCTCGGCTCTGAGTACCCCATTGCCCTGGTAACCCACAATTGTGGTGGCGGGTCGATACAACTTGGCGTCACGAACAGGATGCGAAACTCGCAGAATTGCGAGCCCTATGTGCCTAAGGAATTGTTTTTGTGAAAAAGGACTGTTTGCACTTTTGGCGCCAAAATCGCCATTTTTGTCGCCATATTCGCGCCCTCAGGCGCTGGAGAAGAAGGTGGGCGTACCTTCGTGGGCGTCTACCCCCCTGTGGCGCGAAGAAAATGCCTGCCCTCTCAAAGTGCTATTACAACATGCGGTCCTGCCCTACAGCAAAGGAGGTCCGCCTCCTCTTCACCTTCCCTGCGAGGAGGAGGAGACGCAAACCCCACCTCCACGGAAGAGACCGGATGTCTCCGCAGGAAGAAGAAAGAATCTTCTGGAACATGATGGAGGCAGGACGTGTGCAGCCGAGCTGGGAAGCGGAGGAAGGCAGGCCCCGTGCCCCAGCCAAGCTGCCACCAACTCCGGAGTTATCCGTGATCCTGCACCTGCAACAGGCGTTGCTAGAGACAAGAGAAGAAAATGCACGCCTGAAAAAGATGGTCCAGGACCAACCTGGCTTTGAAGAAATTGAGAGACGCCGGCGTACCCTGGAACAGCGGAGGCTGTGGGACACGGTAGTCTCTCCCCTCAACGAACCCCCACGATTCCAGATACCGAAGAGTCTGCTGCCCAAGGCGAAGGAGCAACCGGAGGCTGCCCCCGAAAGTACCGATCCCGATCCCACCAGAGAAGCGGTGGAGGCGAAGGAGGTTGAGGAGGTACAGCCAATCCCGGAACGCCCGCCCGGCCAAGAGGCCGCAGCAGATGATCGGTCCCCGGTAGGGACACCGGAGGGGTCCTGTCCGTCACTACCAGATGTGGACTGGGACGAAATGGCGCGCCTGGATGACGTCGCCTACACCGCCCAGTGGGAACAGGAATGGCAGAGTCGTGAGGAGAAGAAGAGGCGTCAGCAGGAGGAAGAGCGGGAAACTCAGAGGAACCGTCAGCGACAATTTGCCGAGCTGATCGCGGACAAAGAGACTGTCCGGAGAGATAAAGGTACCCTGAGGGAACCGCGGCGGCAGGGGTGTGTGACTGAGTTCCAGCTCCGGAAGGGCTGGGGCTTTATCCGTGAACCGGGCCTCTACCCAGCGGTCTTTGTCAGCAGGCGTGACGTAGAATCCCACCTGCCGCAAGGCCATCCCGGGAGGGACTTAGCAAATGGAGATATCGTCACATATACGCGGCACTGGGGAATGAAGGGATGGTATGCCTTAACGTCACCATCGTCCGTGACCCCGTCCCAGACGCAGGTACCGTCACCATTACCGCAGCGTCCCCGTTTCCAGCTCAAGCAGCATCCGGCCGTGCCCCAGCATCGCCCCCTGCAAAGTCATCGCAACTAGCGACCCAGAGTTCATCGCGAATTAAAGCCACCTCTTCATCGCAACATGCGACCCAGTCTCGATCGCAATCCCTAACGCGGTCAATATCGCTAACTGTGATTGAGACGCAATCGGTGTCACGTGAAGAGAGTGTACCCGTTGCGCCCTTGGAGGTTCGCACCAGAACTGTGGCGACCCAGACCCTGATCGCAGCACATGATTTGCTGGTCCTGGGATCTAGGGCCCATTGCATCGTTCCAGCCCCCGGGGTGGAAAATGTATTGGAAAAGTGTGATGAAAATGAATAGATAAGTAAAGTAGAATTGGTGAGATCCCTATCGGGTCTACCAAAAGTGAAAAGTTTGAAATGTTTTGTAAAGTTTTGCACAATTTATATAGTGAATATATATATTTCTACTGTAGAATGCCCGGCTGGGTAAATGGTAAATGATAAATGATAAATGGTAAATAGTAACCAGAAAAAGTTTTTGCACTTTCGTATTATGTGATTTGATATAATATGTCTTTGGTTTTACATTGGACTTGGAGGTTAAGGACTATGCTAACCCAGAACTTACTTGTAAATAGTTGCGCTTCGGTGCCCTATCTTGGTTTTACATAAACCATTACAACTACCTCTGAAAACAAAACCCGTGTGGTGTGGCACTGAGTGAGGTCTGCAATCGGATGTCCTGCAGCCCACCCAGGACCCACGTTGAAGGTTTGGTGCGGGTCCTTCACAAGTATCTTGTATATTTATTAAATGCTATTTAATATTTGTATTTTCTATAATGTTTGCAACGTTCAAGATGTTCTCACCTCCCGGATGGGAAGATGTTATTGTTTAATGTTTATTGCATAAACAAAATGTCTCTTTTGTATTTTACAGCCCGGGAGTGCTGTCTTTTACCATGGGGGAATGTGTAGCCCTGGTGGTAGGCACACGCAGTACCCTGGAGAGTGTGTGGCGAGACAGCAGTTTAATGCTAAATATTCATTCACTCAACATATACTAGACACACCCTTAGGGTAGTGGAGTATACTCTAGAGGGAGTGGTCAAGGTAGTATGTGTTGGAGTGATTTAGTGAGTCTAGTTCCTGTCTTCGGACAGTGAGGACGTGTAGAGTCTGTGTCTAGACTTCAGAGAGAGAAGACGTCTGGAGGGAGGAAGGAGTCTAGCCAGCTCTATCATCAGTTCATATCGTGGAGTCTGGTATAGGTGTTTGAATTCACCTTAGTCTAGTCAGAGCTGTATCACCTCCTCAGCATACACTGAAGGAAAGAAGAAGTTTAGTACAGAAAGTCTTCAGCATCCCTGTCTAAAGGACGGTATCAGGTTCAGAGACGTGCTCCTGCCTGTTGATAACTGAGCATCTGTAGCTAACTTTGAAGTAAGGAAAAGAAAGAAGTGACTGCTCGACCCTTGGCTAGTTTGAGTGCTTATGTTACCAGCGTGGACAAGGCGAAAGGCAAAGTGGATTTATTGGATTAGTGCTTACGGATTGAAGAAGTCCAGCACATTGCACCCGGTCACTGGGACCGAAGGGTCACTGTTGTTTCAAGCACAGTGATAAGAAAACCAGGAATCTACCGGACCCTAGGTCGCGGCAGACAGCCCCTTATAGTCAGTACGTAACTGGGGTCAGGGGAAGTGAAGACTTTGAGTCAGTGCACGACAAGATAGGAATTCAGCTTCTTCACAGGAAGGCTCCTAACACAAAGCTGACTGGGCAGGTACAGCTAAGGATTAGCTGGAGATTTAGAGGGAACTACGCTTCAGGCTGGTTGTACTCGTTGTTTTGGAAGTAAAGGAGGCCCCTAACTTGTCCAGCTGCTGTCTCAAGATACACTCTCCTTGGATCAGCCTCCCTGGGACCTGCCTGAACATCTTACAAGTAAAGGTATGGAAAGACGCTGACCGTGTGAGACTGTGTTCTTTATCTGCACCCGACTTCACAATTCCCATAGACTTTGAGGGACCAGTCCCACCTGTAGGGGACCCGACATCTAGCTGCATCACCATCCCCTCAGAGATCTATAGCAGCGCTGGTACAAATTACCAGAATACTACAGGTGGGTCACGAACTGTACATAAATCTATCCCCTGTAAATATATCCCCCAACATACGCCAGACCGCCAGGGCCACAGACCGAGCCACAGCTACCTGTGAAAATCCCCATAGACTTCCATGGGCTCGGCTCTGAGTACCCCATTGCCCTGGTAACCCACAATTGTGGTGGCGGGTCGATACAACTGCTCCATAGCCTGCTGCTGTATTGCCTGCTGCTGCTGCATAGCCTGTTGTTGCTGCTGTATAGCTTGCTGCTGCTGCTGTGTAGTCTGCTGCTGCTGTCGCATGGCCTCCACCAGCATTTTTACTGTGCTCTCCATCTTCGGACAGTTATCCACCGGGTCTTGCGTCACTTTCTTCACCCAGGACATTTACTGTCATGCAGAGGAAAAAAAAAAAAACATCCACAAAAAAAAAAACAGCCTGACCTCACTGCGTATGCCCGCATTAACGCCACCAATTGTAGGGATCAGCTCTGGTAGGCAGGGGCCGGGCCGCAGTAATGAGGTAAACACACAGGCGTTCAGTTCAAAGTTCAGAGGTTTTTAATGATAAGTTCAACAAAAGTCCAGATAACAAAATCAAAAACAGAACATAAATCACTCCAGTTTGGAGAACCACTGATCCCAGACTCACCCTTGCTTGGGACAGGCTTAACTAAGCGGTGGAATGTCAGCAGAGACCGCCAGGTGCCATTCCCGGGTGGTCTGGTACTTGCTTCCTGGTGTGCACTGACACACTGTCACGAAAACAATCTTCCAGGCTGACTTCAGCCAAACTCCTTCCTTCCACACCTCATACTCCCACAGCTTCCTGTTAAATAGGCCTAGTCCACACCCTCAGGTGAGGTACACATCAGCTGGCCTGATCACGTGACTATGACCTCATCACAGGTCCTGTGATCATGGAAAATCCCGAGCAAACTTCAGTCTGCCAGAAGAAATATATCTCCCATCAAGCAAGATCCCCTTTGGTGTACCACAATATATATATACACTGCACAGTACCACTCCTCCTGTATATATACACTGCACAGCACCACTCCTCCTGTATATATACACTGCACAGTACCACTCCTCCTGTATATATACACTGCACAGCACCACTCCTCCTGTATATATACACTACACAGCACCACTCCTCCTGTATATATACACTACACAGCACCACTCCTCCTGTATATATATACACTGCACAGTACCACTCCTCCTGTATATACACACTGCACAGTACCACTCCTCCTGTATATATATACACTGCACAGCACCACTCCTCCTGTATATATTGTGAGACAGTGAGAGTATGGGTCTTGAATGGGGTGTGCATTTCACCTAGGTACTGTGCTGTATGGTATAAGGGAAATGTATGGCTTTGTAAACCTAGTGGTAGAGAAATGATGACACGCACCACATGTGTGAATACCAGGGCTATGGGGTACTCGGTACCGAGCCCATAGAAGTCTATGGGAGTTGTCACTGGCAGCGGGACTCGGTCCGTGGCCCTGGGCGATCATGCAATGGGGGATATTTACAGGGGATTATTAGGATAGGTAGTTTGTGACGCCACCTGTGGTATCTGATCAATTGGACCAGCGCTGCTATAAGGATCTTCACAGGGGATGTTATGGGGCAGCTGGGTGGTAAGTCTCCCACAGGTGAGACTGGTCCCTGGAAGTCTATGGTGATGATGCAGGGTGTAGTTAAGAATTCAGTCACACACAATGCAGCTTCTTTTCATACCTTTTACTGGTAGATGATTCAGGCAGGTCCCGGGGAGCTGGTCGGGGTGGAGAATGCACATTCAGGATAACCGCTGAGCAGGTTAGAGGCCTCCTTTACTTCAAATGTATCTGAGTCCAAACTTCCATGAAGCGAAGTTAACTCTGCAATCTCCAGCTTTTCTCAATAGCTGCAAAGCCCGGCCGACATTGTGGTAGAGCCTTCTATTTGGTAAGAACAGAGTCCCTACTGTTGTGGCGCCTCACTCAAGGTCCTTGTTCTACCTGACTCTGGTTACGTATCAGCGCTTAGGGCTGCTCTCTGCGACCTGTAGTCCAGATAGCCTCCGGTTATCTTGTTACTATGCTTGAAACACTAGCAACGCTTCGGACCCCGGTGTCCGGTGAATTAGTGCAGGTAGTCCAATACCCGATGCACTAGCATCTATCTTCTCCACTGTGCCCCTCGTCCTGCTCTTGCTCTTATCATAAGCACTTGTAGCATTGATGGAAATGTCAGCTTTCTCCAGAGCTCGCTGAGCAGCTCTCAGTATCCTCCTTGTTTCAGCTTCTGTTGAGGTACTGATTAAGGGTAGCTCTGACTAGGCTAGGATGATTCACTTCACCCGTACTAGCCTCCACTTCCTTGTCAGGTAAGCTACGCTAGCTCTGCGAGGATTCAGTCCTCTCTCCTCTCCCTCCAAGTCCAGACTGAACTGACACTGAACTGCACTGTCCTAAGACAGGAAACAGACTGCTCTGAGCTCTTCTCAGACAGGAAACTTGAATGAGCTCTGCTACGTGTCACTCCCTTTTATACCCCTAGTGGGTGTGTCTGAAAGTGTGAGTGACGTGAATGGATATCAAGCTTTTGCGGTTACCTTCCTGTGCATTTTCCTGGATATGTGTGCCTGACATAGCTGGGCCACACATCCCCCCTTGGTTAAACACAGCACTCCCGGGCTGTAAAAGAGAAAAAGAAAACATTTTTGTTTTGCATATAACATAAACATTTTAACTCATCCCATCCGGGAGGTAAGACTTCTTGAACGTTACAATTTGTACATTAGAAAAATACAAAAGTATCAAAACATCAAAACATTCTCATAATACAAGACAAATTCTTGTGGAGGACCCGCACCAAACCTCCCACGTGGGTCCTGGGTGGGCTACAAGACTTCTGACTGCAGACCTCACTCTAGGCCACACCATACGGGTTTTTCTTCAGAGGCAATAATGGTTTCGTGTAAAACCAAGATGTAGCACCGAAGTGCAAACTATTTACATTATAAGTTCTTGGGCTGGCACAGTCCACAGCCACGCAGTCCATGAGGGTTAAAACACATATCATGACATATCAATAATTCTTCACTTTCACTTTAACTTGCTTTACCCAACCGGGGTATTTTATGCAAACTATGCAATCATCATTACATTTACTCCTTAACTTTCTAAACTCTTTACCCAACCGGGTATTCTACTTTAAATATGTAAGCTATGTAACATTTTCATACATATCAGTAAAAGACAATAAAGTGCAATTCTGCCAAACTTCTTCCAACTTTTTACATTTCCTGACGCAGTAAACCCCTGTCTGGGTCCTACTGATTTTCATTTTTCTTGTAAACTTCAATAACGTCTTCCACTCCTGGGGCTGGAACGACGCGGTGTTCTTTTGAACGCATAACAAAGAGATCATGTCCTGCGATATAAGTCTGTGTCGCAACTTCTCTTGTTTGTGCTGGTAGGGACCTCACTGGGACCTCTCCGGAATATAACGCAGGTTGCGATGCAGTAGGTGCCATAGAATAAGACTTAGATTGCGATGCAGGATGAGTCACAGATTGCGATGCAGGGGGCGACGTAGGTCGAGATGAGTATGCAGGGGGCGACTCCAGTGCACGGTCTGATGCTGTGGGAGCTTGGGACTGGGACGCTTCAGTATTGTGTACGGTACCGGCGTCGGGGACGGGGTCACGGATAACAGAAACGTTTAGGGCATACCATCCCTTTAAACCCCAGTGCCGCGTGTAGCTCACTATGTCCCCATTTATCAGGTCCCTCCCAGGATGACCGATGGGCAAGTGGGACTCTACGTCCCGGCGGCTCACAAAGACCCCCGGATAGAGGCCCGGCTCGCGGATAAAGCCCCAGCCCTTGCGGAGTTGAAATTCGGTGACACACCCCTGACGCCGCGGTTCCCGTCGGGTACCTTTATCTCTGCGGACGGTTTCTTTATCAGCGAAGAACTTTTCATGCCATTCCTGTCGGTCTCGCTGTATCTTTCTCTCTTCCTCCTGCCGTTGTCTCACTTTCTCGCAGTGTTGCCAGGCATTTCCGGTTTGGAGGTCGTAAGTCACATCATCCAGACGCTCCATCTCGTCCCAGTCGATTTCCGGCAATGATGGCTGGGACCCCTCCGGTGTTCCTACCGGGGAACCGTAATCTGCTGCGGCCTCCTGGCCTGGCTGGCACTCCGGAACGGGCAGGGCCTCCTCAGCCTCCTTCTCCTCCACCTCCGCATCGGTGGGATCAGGTACAGCACTTTTGGGGGCAGCCTCCGGTTTCTTTTCAGCCTTCTTTAGCAGAGACTTTGGAAAATCAGGTGACGGCGTTATGCTTGTGGGAGAGAGCACTGCGTCCCACAGCAGCCGCTGTGCCTGGGCACGCCAGCGCCTCTCTGTCTCCTGCATGTCTGCATGACGCTGGATTAATCTTCTGAGCACCGCATTCTCTTTCCGCAGCTCCAGCATGGTAGGGTCAGTGTCCCGATCTGGGGACAGCTCCGGCACAGGCAGTAAATCCTCCGGTGAGCAGGGTTTGTACGCCTCCGCTCCTCCGCACAGATTCTCCTGTCCTTCCGCCATCTCGTCCCAGGCCAGACTGTAGTTTCCATCAGGAACTGTCTGGTCTCTTCCATGGAGGTGGGATTTGCGTCTCCTCCTCTTTACATAGAAAATGAAGAGGAGGCGGATTTCCTTAGCAGTGGGGCAGGATCGCACATTATAGTAGCATTTTGAGAGGGCGGCCATATCTTTCGCGCCACAGGGGGGGTACACGCCCACGAATGCATGCCCACCTTCTTCACCAGCGCCTCAGGGCGCCAATATGGCGGTAAAATGGCGGTATTTGGCGCCAAATGCGGCAAACAGTCTTTTTCACCAAACAGTTCAATATAGGCACACAGGACTCACAATTGCAAGCTTCGCATCCTGTTCGTGACGCCAGATGATGACGCGCACCACATGTGTGGATACCAGGGCTATGGGGTACTCGGTACCGAGCCCATAGAAGTCTATGGGAGTTGTCACTGGCAGCGGGACTCGGTCCGTGGCCCTGGGCGATCATGCAATGGGGGATATTTACAGGGGATTATTAGGATAGGTAGTTCGTGACGCCACCTGTGGTATCTGATCAATTGGACCAGCGCTGCTATAAGGATCTTCACAGGGGATGTTATGGAGGCAGCTGGGTGGTAAGTCTCCCACAGGTGAGACGGGTCCCTGGAAGTCTATGGTGATGATGCAGGGTGTAGTAAGAATTCAGTCACACACAATGCAGCTTCTTTTCATACCTTTACTGGTAGATGGTTCAGGCAGGTCCCGGGGAGCTGGTCGGGGTGGAGAATGCACATTCGGGATAACCGCTGAGCAGGTTAGAGGCCTCCTTTACTTCATATATATCTGAGCCCAAACTTGCATGAAGCGAAGTTAACTCTGCAATCTCCAGCTTTTCTCAATAGCTGCAAAGCCCGGCCGACATTGTGGTAGAGCCTTCTATTTGGTAAGAACAGAGTCCCTACTGTTGTGGCGCCTCACTCAAGGTCCTTGTTCTACCTGACTCTGGTTACGTATCAGCTCTTAGGGCTGCTCTCTGCGACCTGTAGTCCAGATAGCCTCCGGTTATCTTGTTACTATGCTTGAAACACTAGCAACGCTTCGGACCCCGGTGTCCGGTGAATTAGTGCAGATAATTTGGTACCTGAAGCACTTCTCTCTGTCTTCTCCACCGCGCCCCTCGTCCTGCTCTTGCTCTTATCATAAGCACTTGTAGCATTGATGGAAATGTCAGCTTTCTCCAGAGCTCGCTGAGCAGCTCTCAGTATCCTCCTTGTTTCAGCTTCTGTTGAGGTACTAATTAAGGGTAGCTCTGACTAGGCTAGGATGATTCACTTCACCCGTATGTAACACCCCTTCAGGGCTACTACGGTACGCTGGGTGTTATGGGGGGTCTCACCTCTTTAGGGCGCAGTGCCTCCACCCGAATCTTGATTGGAGCTCTCTCTAGGACTGCAGAAGGACTGTTATCTTCTGCCAGGGACTGATTCGGGAAACCCCTGCCTATAGCTCAGTACACACTCACCCAAAACAGGAGTAAAACAGTTTAACTGGTTTATGGATATGCAGCAGAAATGAAGTGTATTTAGAGAAACAACATGCAATACAGGTAACGGTGCTCTATAAAAATCATATACACATCACAACCTAATTCTTTCCCCAACCCTGCAAATATAACGTAGCAGGGTTCCCCTTCTCTTGTATTAACCCAGTCCAAACGTTGGGGCCCAGTTGCCGCGGATGTTGGCGCGCAAATTTATAACCGTTGGTGCACTTAGATGCTCACGAAGGTAAATAGTCTGGGGCGTAGTGTACTCACTGTAACGGGCTGGTTGAACCACAAGTCTCGAAAAGGGGCACTCACGGTGCGTCTCCACCGGTGGTAGTTTTCCCTGGACCCCAACTGGGGGCGGCAGGATTCAGGCCTTTATACGATGGGAGTGCCGGCAGAACTCTCCGAGTCCTTAATGTTGCTTGCTTCACCTGATGACCGGGCTGCGCTCTCTCCAGATTCGCAGGTATATCAGAGGGGACTGGAACGCTCCGCTCTTTAGAGGAATACAAGTCCACAGCGCTCCATCTTTTACATGAACCATCCGCTCTCTCACTTTCTTTTACTTCCTCTCCAGCTCCCTCCCCCAAGTTCCTCCTCCCTCCTAGCTGTGTCATCTGACTGAAACAAGGGTCCATGGGAATTGTAGTCCCCCGCAGCTCAGGGAAAAAACCATTAATGTCTGAAGGTCCCTGTTTAACAGCAGCTGCAAAACTCTTCTTAGTGTCTGTAAATCCCAGTATACCAGTAGCTGCTCTGACAGTTCCATGTGCAGGTGTTACATTCTCCCCCTGGTGAGTCATTGAAAGTGTCCCATCACGACCTGAAACATGAATGGGGGTTAAGGCATCCTGACTAACACCAAATTTACATGCATACAAACCACCTCCTGGACACATGGAAGATACCGAGAAATAAGGCCAAACAGAATTTGAATTTTGGTGTATCAACCTGGGGACCTCAGTGGTATGTCCCATTCTGTCATAAGTCAACATCATGGGTGGCCTAATGTCCCGCTTGGGACGAGTGTGTACCGAGGGGCCCACCTCCTCAGTCCCCGACTCTTGTCTCTCAAGAACGGGCTCCACCAGGTGAATCTCTTCATTCAATAAATGTCCCTCTTCTGAACTTTCCTCCAATTGTGGGCGGGGTGCACTCTCCTCCTGACAAATGTCCCTTTTCTTTGTTTCTACTTCAGGGGTCTGGTTTTCAGGGTCTACGCCCATGGGGCATGGGTCCTCGATCCACCTGTAGCTCCATTGACAGTCAGGTCCCCATTCATCCCCAGACTCGCTGTCACATCCTCCTGAGGCAACTCCAGTCTGGGGTGGGTTTTTACACCTTGGACTTCTCCTATTGCACTGAAGAGTTGTATGACCTCCTTGAGTTGGCAATGGGGGTAGAGGGATGTTTTTTCCCACAGGCAACAGATGATGTCGATGATAAGTTTTAACAGCTCCACCCCCTTGTTCGGGCTTCACCCTGTAGGCCGGAACACTGGGCAACTTCTCCATCACCACGTAAGGGTCAGGACACCACCGATCAGCAAGCTTGTGCTTCCCAGGAAGGCCCAAAAGCTGAATAAGAACTCTGTCTCCAGGTAATAAAACTTGTTCTCGAACCCTACAGTCGTAGCGAGTCTTATTGCGCTTCCCTGACCGACCAGAGGCCTGCTCTGCCAATTTGTAAGCTTTTGTCAAATCTTCTTTTAGCTGGGACACATATTTTAAGTAGGTCTTCCCATTAGAACGGTCAATGGATGTCCCAAAACTAATATCCACGGGTAGTCGGGCTTTTCTTCCAAACATGAGGAAATAAGGAGAATATCCAGTTGACTCATTTGTGGTGCAATTGTAGGCATGAACCAACTGGCTCACATGCCTGCTCCAGTGTCCCTTCTTCCTGGGATCTAAAGTGCCTAACATGTTCAGAAGGGTACGGTTGAATCTCTCAGGTTGAGGATCCCCTTGGGGGTGATATGGCGTGGTTCTGGATTTCTTGATCCCACAGAGAGCGCATAGCTCCTTGATTAGTCTACTTTCGAAATCTCTTCCTTGATCGGTATGGATGCGGGCAGGCAGCCCGTAATGTACAAAGAACTTCTCCCATAATGTTTTTGCCACAGTAATTGCCCTTTGATCTTTAGTGGGGTAGGCCTGGGCATATCGGGTGAAATGGTCAGTGACCACTAACACATTACTGACATTGCTTTCATCAGGCTCGATGGAGAGGAAATCAATGCACACTAGTTCAAGTGGGCCATCACTGGTAATGTTCACAAGGGGGGCTGTTCTCAAAGGCAAGGTTTTTCTCAACACACACCGGGAGCATGATTTGCAGTATTCTTCAATATCCGCTTCCATGCAAGGCCAATAGAATCGGTCAGCCACGAGACTCGTAGTCTTTTCGATGCCAAGATGTCCATGGTCATCATGCAGGGACTTCATGACCATCTTCCGAAATCGGGTGGGTAACACCAGCTGCCTGCGGACTCCTCCCTTCTGGCCCCTTGTCTCTCGGTATGGTAGCCCATTTTTTACTACTAGCGACTCTAGCTGCCGAGTCAGCAGGACAGACTCCTCTGTTCTTAATGCATTCTTTTCGGGCCTCCAGCCCCTCTTCACCCACCATCGAACTACCCCCACTGACTGATCCTCCTGCTGCGCCGTCCTGACTTGATTATGAGTCAGTTGAGGGAGAGAGTCTGGGGTTACATTTGTCACTCGACAGTACGACAACGGGAGCGCTTCGCTAGATGCTCCTAAGAATTTAGCACAGCACTGCAGAGTGAGGGCATCAGTTCGATGTCTATGGCACAGAGTCTTCACCTCAGGGGCAGGGACCTCTATCCATCCTCCTTCTTCTTCCTCATTTAAAGGTTCACTAGGCAGGCGAGAGAGTGTGTCTGCATCAATGTTACTGATCCCTGGTCGATATTTTAAGCTGAAATCATACAGAGAGAGTGCGGCAAGCCACCGGTACCCCGTGGCATCCAGTTTTGCTGTGGTTCTCACGTAGGTTAATGGATTGTTGTCAGTATGAACCACGAAGTGTACCCCATAGAGGTAGTCATGCAGCATGTCCACTACAGCCCATTTCAGAGCCAGAAACTCCAGTTTGTGAGCTGGGTAGTTGCGTTCACTGGGAGTCAATCCTCGACTAATGTAGTAAACGGGACGTAGACAGCCATCATGGTCCTGATAGAGAATCCCTCCTAGTCCGTCGAGAGAAGCATCTATATGTAACACATATGGTTTACTGGCGTCTGCATAGGCCAACACTGGAGTTTGGGTCAAACATGACTTCAGTTTCTCGAATGCCTCGTCGCATAAGGGTGTCCATCTTTCCCCAAAAGGTTCATTAACTCGGAAGTAGTCTCTTTTCCCTGACCTTGAGGGGCGGGCTGTCCCACCGGAAGGGGGATACCCCTGGGTAAGAGCAGTTAATGGCTTCGCAATCCGAGAGTACTGGGGTACAAATCTTCGGTAGTATCCACAGAATCCTAAAAAGGACCTAAGCTCCCCCAGCTTGGTGGGCTTAGGCCAGTTTACCACAGCCTCCACTTTGGCGGGGTCGGTGGAAATTCCTTCTCTGCTGACTATGTGCCCCACATATTTCACAGTCGTCTGGCAAATCCGGCACTTATCAAGGGACAACTTCAACCCAGCCTCCTTTAACCGATCCAGCACCTTGAACAACCGCTGGTTGTGTTCTTCCAGAGTCTTCCCAAAAACAATAAGATCATCGAGATAAACCAAGACCTCACGTAAGTGCATGTCCCCCACTACTTTGTCCATACATCTCTGAAAAGCGGCCGGAGCACCTGTCAGTCCTTGAGGCAGTCTTTGAAACTCGAAGAACCCAATGGGGCAGATAAAAGTGGTCTTCTCTTGATCTTCCTTTGACATGGGTATCTGATAGTAACCACTCCGGAGATCTAACACAGAAAACCATTGGCTCCCTTGCAGGCAATCTAAAGCTTCATCAATTCGGGGCACAGTGTACTGGTCAGGAACCGTACGTTTGTTCAAAGTACGATAATCCACACACATCCGAATAGCTCCATTTTTTTTTCGAGCAATCACAATGGGGGAAGCATATGGGCTACTAGACTCTATGATGACTCCTGTGTCTAACATACCGCGTAGATGCTGCCTAACATCTTCGATATCCGCCGGGGCCAATCTTCGGGATCTCTCTCGGAAAGGCTTTTGATCTTTCAACCGAATGCGATGCTCTACTCCTTGGGCGAGGCCCATGTCCCATTCGCCCAAGGAGAAAGCTGCCCCCCGCATCATCATGCCGTCGATGACTAGCCTCCTCTCTTCTCCTTTCAGCTCACTTCCTTCAAAACAAGGGTCAAAGCTTTCAGGCTGCAGTTCCCTCTTCTCCTCCTCCGTCCTCACATAGGCTTCCAGACAGACTGGGTGGATGGATAGGGTCTGCGAGTACTTTTCTCCCCCAGCTTCACGACACCACTGAGCTAACGTACGGAAAATGTTGGCATTTGTTCCCACTATGACAGGTGTGGGTCTCTCATCTGCCTCTGCCTCCGGGCAGATTAGCGCTATAATGGGTATCTCTTTATCCACTCCAACAACAGTCTCTGGGAATCGTAGTGTCACGGACACGTATCCTCGGTAGGGATAGCTGTGTTCACTCAGTCCCCACACCACGAGTCCAGACAGCGGTTTCAGAGGCACATTGGATAAATATCTCTTATACCATCCTTCAAAAATGATGGACACTTGAGATCCGCTATCCAGCAATACTGAACAAGATTTACCATTGATATATGCGGGGACATGCGGGGCTGGTCCCACTAACCCTTCAGGCAGTGTTTTCGATGAGGCACTATTGGATGGAGAGGTAGAGTAGGTCTTAGTTGCTGATGGGGCTCAGTATGGGGTTCAACTGGCCCCCTTTCCCGTTTCCCGACTGCCTCGGAGGGAGGTGGGGAGAATGTGAAGAGTTCTTTGAGCTCCACCTCTTTGGACACTGACGAGCTATATGGCCCGGACTCCCACAGACAAAGCACCCTTCTGGTTTCCTACTTTCCACTCTACACAGGTCATCATTCTCTCTTCCTGAAGCCAGGGTCTGCTTCTCCGCTACCTCTGCAGCACTTTGTAACCGCTGTATTGTCTTGGCCTGAGCACTTAACAATTGAGTAATCTGCTCCCCCTGTTTCTCGATGACTTTCAGCAGTTCCCTCTCTCGGCAGTCGGCTGCTGGCTTCAAGGCAACAGTAGTCACCCAAGGGAGGTCTTCTCTCTTGCGGCCAAAATAACCTCTTCCTTGCGAACTTCCTTAAGCAACTCATGAAAAGAACCAGGAATCTTCTCTTTATCACAAGACCTCATCCGCTGAGCAATTGGATCATGAGTGAGAGCTCCTCTGAGTACTTGTTCCAGACGACACTGATCAACTTCTTTAGGGCTGACTCCACCTTTAGATACTATTCTATGAACCATCTTATCCAATCGGTATAGATAGTCGGACATCTTCTCATCTGGTTGTTGGTAGGTGGTACGAAGTTTATAGAGTAGATCAGTAGCATCTTCAGGGGATCCAAAAGCATCTTCTAAAGCACTCATATAATCTTGATAAGTTGCTAGTGGCTTGCTCCGCCAAGCAGCCTGCACCACTTCCATAGCAGTACCCTTCAAACTTTCTACTATTCTCTGCTTCTTCACGGCATCAGTGCACTGCCACTCTTCTAAGCACAGTAAAGTGACATCCCTCCAAGTATCATATTCTTCTTCTCCAGCAGGGGTGGGGAGGGCACCCGAGAAGGTTCTTAAACGACGGTAGTTCCCTTCTGGCTGCATCTTTGCAAACTGACTGACTAACTTTTCCATAGCTGTCATAAGCACATCAACAGGGGCCGCTGTCTCTTCAGGACTGGTTCTAAGGGGAGTAGAGGGCGGACGTATACTAGTCTTCCTAGACTGAGTGGTTGATTCCTGTTGCCGGGTCTCAACTTCGGACTCATTAGGCCAAGTGATCTTCCATTGTCGACCATACTCTGGGGACACGGCTATCATGGATGGGAAGTAATCTTTCCTCAAGATCTGCCCGGTTGAGATCAGGGCTATGGGTAACTGTCCCCCTTTTCCTTTCTGCGGTCGACCACTTCAGGGTGGGCAAGTTCAGTGAGTCGGTTAACTATTTTCAGTATCTCTTCATCAGATGCATCACAGAGCTCACCACTCACTGCAAAGCTTTGTCTAGCTGTAACATCCATCTCTTCACACCACAAATATACTTCTCGCTCTGTTAAAGTCTCCATAGTAAATACTCCTGTGTTAGTTCTGGATCTCAGCAGTGCCTCCACTGTAACACCCCTTCAGGGCTACCACGGTACGCTGGGTGTTATGGGGGGTCTCACCTCTTTAGGGCGCAGTGCCTCCACCCGAATCTTGATTGGAGCTCTCTCTAGGACTGCAGAAGGACTGTTATCTTCTGCCAGGGACTGATTCGGGAAACCCCTGCCTATAGCTCAGTACACACTCACCCAAAACAGGAGTAAAACAGTTTAACTGGTTTATGGATATGCAGCAGAAATGAAGTGTATTTAAAGAAACAACATGCAATACAGGTAACGGTGCTCTATAAAAATCATATACACATCACAACCTAATTCTTTCCCCAACCCTGCAAATATAACGTAGCAGGGTTCCCCTTCTCTTGTATTAACCCAGTCCAAAAGTTGGGGCCCAGTTGCCGCGGATGTTGGCGCGCAAATTTATAACCGTTGGTGCACTTAGATGCTCACGAAGGTAAATAGTCTGGGGCGTAGTGTACTCACTGTAACGGGCTGGTTGAACCACAAGTCTCGAAAAGGGGCATTCACGGTGCGTCTCCACCGGTGGTAGTTTTCCCTGGACCCCAACTGGGGGCGGCAGGATTCAGGCCTTTATACGGTGGGAGTGCCGGCAGAACTCTCCGAGTCCTTAATGTTGCTTGCTTCACCTGATGACCGGGCTGCGCTCTCTCCAGATTTGCAGGTATATCAGAGGGGACTGGAACGCTCCGCTCTTTAGAGGAATACAAGTCCACAGCGCTCCATCTTTTACATGAACCATCCGCTCTCTCACTTTCTTTTACTTCCTCTCCAGCTCCCTCCCCCAAGTTCCTCCTCCATCCTAGCTGTGTCATCTGACTGAAACAAGGGTCCATGGGAATTGTAGTCCCCCGCAGCTCAGGGAAAAAACCATTAATGTCTGAAGGTCCCTGTTTAACAGCAGCTGCAAAACTCTTCTTAGTGTCTGTAAATCCCAGTATACCAGTAGCTGCTCTGACAGTTCCATGTGCAGGTGTTACAAGTACTAGCCTCCACTTCCTTGTCAGGTGAGCTACGCTAGCTCTGCGAGGATTCAGTCCTCTCTCCTCTCCCTCCAAGTCCAGACTGAACTGACACTGAACTGCACTGTCCTAAGACAGGAAACAGACTGCTCTGAGCTCTTCTCAGACAGGAAACTTGAATGAGCTCTGCTACGTGTCACTCCCTTTTATACCCCTAGTGGGTGTGTCTGAAAGTGTGAGTGAAGTGAATGGATAGCAAGCTTTTGCGGTTACCTTCCTGTGCATTTTCCTGGATATGTGTGCCTGACATAGCTGGGCCACACAAGGTCACTACACCTTACATTCAGTACACACTTGCAGCTCAGGCCTGAAACTACTCAGGTGTTAATTAGGAGACCAGAAGTAGGTGTCTGCGAACACAGTCAGAGAGCTCGCTTCGTCTGGACACAGGAGGGGTCCAGGCACAGAAGGTGTCTCCAGGAGTTTGAGCTATCTCAGTCTGGGTGCTCGATGTACCCCGGACACAGGAGTAGTCTCTGTGAGAATCCATGCGGATAGCTGCTGAATAGGAGGGGAGCTCTCTCAAGTCTGGACGTTGAAGGTGCCTTCAGACACAAGGAGGAGACTCTGTGAACCTCCATGCTGGTAAATGCTGAACATATGTGTTGTTTTGGCCCTGGCTGTTAGAGTCTGGACCCGGATAGATAGGGAAATCTATCTAAGTGTAGTAAGTGGCTAGACAAGCCCAGGTCTTCTGTTTATGATTTGTTTTATATCTGTTTACTGTGGACTTTAATAAAGCTGGTTGCGACCAGTTTTCACCAGAACTGCTGTCTGAATGAACTGTTTCCGTGCCACTTCGTCTACCCGGACGGCGATCCCAGAGCTATATCCCCTGAAAAGCTTACAATTGGCGGAGAATGCTGGGGCAGCACAGTGGCTGATACAATTGGTGCTGGAATGTGCATGCAGCACAGTGGCGAGAGACAGCAATAAAGGTGAAGTCTGTTGAAGTAGCAGCAGAGAAAAAAAAAAAGTGTGTCAGCAAAAATGTCTGATTGGAGCAGTCTTAAAGAGACAGTAGCCCTAATAGAGTTTGCAAAAGAAAAAAAAAAAAAGTGTGTCTGCACAGCAAAGCTGAACTTGTTGTGGAAAAGACTGTGGAGTGTGCAGCAGCAAAGGAAACGTCTATTGGAGCAGTCTTAAAGAGACAGTGGCCCTAATAGAGTTTGCAGAGAAAAAAAAAAGGTGTCTGCACAGCAGAGCTGAATTTTCTGTGGAAAAGACTGTGGAGTGTGTATGTCTTGAGTGAAGACTGCCGTTGTTGAGACAGAGAAGTCTGACAGCATGGATGACAGCATGGAGGCGCTGTTTGAACAAATGGCGCAAGTTAATGTGCAACATAAGACTGCCGTGGTTGAGACAGATAAGTCCGGCAGTATGAAGGAGCTCATTGAGTACCTGGTACAGGCCCAGCAGAGCATGCAACTGCAGTGCCAGCAGCAGCAGCAGGAGAATAACCGGTTGTTGGAGCAGATTGCAGCTCTCAGCACCTCGTCCCAGAGTAATGTTGTGAAGGCACCTGCGTTGTCCGCTGTAAAGAAGGCGGTAAGACGGTCCCTGAAAAAGATGACACCTCGTGATGATGTGGAGGTATATCTCACTAGGTTTGAGGGACTGGCAGAGAAGGAGAATCTGCCCCTATCTGAATGGGCCATGATGGTCGCACCCTATCTGATTGGAGAACCCCAAAGGGCCTATGCTGACCTGAGCGAGCAGGACAGCCAAGACTATGCCAAGCTGAAAGCGGAGATTCTTACCTGGCTGGGTGTTACGGTGACAGCCCGTGCCAGGGGAGTTCATGACTGGAGATGCAGTTGGGAGTCTGCAGTCAGCAAACCTGATTATGGAGTTGGAAAGGTGATAGTGAACCGCTACACCCGAGCATGTCCTCCTGAGGTACAGCCAGAGGTCGGACAAGGAGACCACCAGGACGCCAATCGTCTGGTCAGCCTGATGGAGAAGGCCTTCGCCAGCAAAGACTGTCTCCGTGACCAGCCGTCTGAGAGGTCGTCACTTCAGAGTTCCCGGACGCTGAACTCTCGCGGTAAGAGCGTTCCAGCTGTTGGGGACATGGGGTATGCTGATAAGCGGGTTCAGGCCCGAGGGGACATGTGGATGGAAAAATGTGATGGACAGGGTTGGAGATGTCGTGAAATTGCAGCCAACTGTCCAATAGAGGGGGAGCCTATGTATTGTGATGTTGGCAGATCCCTCTCTCCCTGCGCAGAGCCTGTGTGTGTGTCCACCTCAGCCGAAGAGACTGGACCACAGGTGTGCCCGGTGGTTGTAAATGACTGCCCAGCACAGGCCCTCTTGGACTCAGAGAGTCCAGTGACTTCCGTATGTGACAGCCTGATTGATAGGGACTTCTTCCCTGATAAGCACCTGAGTGTGGTGTGCGTCCATGGAGACACCAAAGTCTACCCAGAGACTGCCGTGGACTTGATCCCCAAACGCGGGGAGGTTTCATGTGAAGTGGGGGTAGTGAAGAACCTGGTGCAACCCGTTATATTGGGTAATGACTTTACCCGATCTAAGGATCTCTGGGGGAAAAGTGTTTCTGATGGACAGTGTGATGAAGCTCCTACTGAGGGTGTGCAGTCCCGAGGGGCGGAACACAATGCTAGTGGGCCGTTAAACTTATGTGATGATGATGATGATGATGATGATAATGATGATGATGATGATGATGATCATGATAATGATGATGACCATGATAAATGATGCTGATGCTGATAATGATGATGATCATGATAGTGATGATGATACTGATCATAATCCTGATAATGATATTAATAATAATGATGACTGTGATAGTGATGAAATTCCTTTGCAGGTAATGTGGGGAGACGAGGATGGTGGTTCTCGGGAACCGAGTGTCCCTGACTTACCTGTGTCCTGTGACAATTTTGAGAGTGAACAATGGCGAGACCCCACTCTTAAAACGGCACAGGAAAATATAATTGTTCTAAATTAGGTTTCCCAAGAGCCTGGCTCTGAGGAGAGGTTTCCTCATGTTGCCATAAACACTCACCTGTTGTATAGGGACACTGAAGTCCAGGGAGAGGTCGTGAGCCAGCTCCTAGTACCTGAGCTATATAGAAGTATAGTGCTGGGGTTGTCACATAGTCACATACTTGAGGGACCAGATGGTGAAGTTAATGTTGTGGATGACATGTTAACTAAGGTTCCAGATCAGGATGTGAATGAGAATGAATTGTATAACCCTGAAAGTGAGCCGGATGTGGCTGAGAAAAAGGGGTCAGACAGGGATAGTGGTAGTGATAGTGAATCATCTGATGACAATAAAGCAACCAGTGCAAATGAGGAAGGCATGGTAGCAGAGGAGGTTGAGAGTCCTGAGAAGAAAGCTGATGCTGACCTTGCAGCCGGACAAAAGATGGCATCTGAAGATGTTTTACAGTTGGCCGGTTCCCTGGCGAAGACTAGGGTGAAAGGAGGAGAGCTGAGCTTTAAAGGCAGGACTCTGAAACTGAACACAGCACAAGTGGATGCTGTTGAAGATGAGAAGTTATCAATGTATGGTATGGAGCTGCATCATGCCCAGGACTCTGAAGGTAATGCTGCAGAGGTGGAAAAAGCCATGGAAGTGGTGGTCACCAAGCCAGATGCCTCATCAGAAGCTGAGGTCTCAAGTGAAGCTGTGAGGAACAAGACTGAAGATATGGGGACTGACTCTGTCCAGGAATCTGTTTCTGCCGAAGACAGCGGCGTGACGGGTTACCGTCCGGATCAGTAGCTGCAACTCGTGAAGCTCAGGCTGGAAGTTCGGCGCCCGAAGCCCCAGCAGTGTTCCTGAGTGATACCAAGGATCTGGATAAATCACAAGATGAGATTTTGAGACATCAGGCTGGCGTTGGTGAGCTCAAGCGCACTTTCATGGAGTCTACATCGGAGCCACGTCCCAACAAATGGGAAAAGCGATGTGTCACTCCGTTGCCACTGCAGACACACGGGAGCTCAGATGGGATGCAGAACGTGGTGGAAGAGAAGAATCCGGCGGGTTCTGAGTATACAGATGCAGCTATCAAGGAGAACTTGAAAGCTGGAATAAATGGAGATATTGGAGACCATAATGATGTGAATGAAGAAGTAGAATGTAAGACTGACGGTAGGGCTTCTGAGCATGTCCTACCAGAAGAGCCTGAAGAAGGGGCTGAAGACATAAAGGACGTCCAACAGGTACAAGATGAATTGATTACTTCTCAGAAAAAACTCCAAACTGTGATGAAGGAGCGTGATGAGAGCCATGAGCATCTTCTGGAAAAGCTCAATGAAGTAAAGAAGGTTCAAGGGGAACTGGAGAAAAGTGAAAAACCCCCTATACCTTCTGTGATAGTTGGTGACACATGGTCAGTGCACCAGGGACAGGAGGTACGTGAGTTTCTGAGGAAGAGTCAGCAGAAGTGTTCTGATGTGCCGGGTCGTACTTCTCTGGCCAGGCACTATATCGAAACTGAGCCCGGCCCTAAGGTCAAGATGAAACCGTGCAGGATACCCGAGGCCCGCAGAGAGCATAGGCCTGGGAGGGTACAGGGTAGTGCGGATGCTTCAGATGAAGAGAAAGCTGATGTTGGCTATGGCTCAGGTGAAGATACAGATGACAGTAGTGAAGATGAAACTAATGAGGGCCATGACTGGTCCAGAGTTCACTGTCTCTTTTGGATTGTTGACCAGCCCTCCGGTCTGGATGACCAGCCCTCCGGTCTGGAGAAGAGGGGGGGGATATGTGAGACAGTGAGAGTATGGGTCTTGAATGGGGTGTGCATTTCACCTAGATACTGTGCTGACTGGTATGGGGGAAATGTGTGGCTTTGTAAACCTAGTGGTAGAGAAAGGTCACTACACCTTACATTCATTACACACTTGCAGCTCAGGCCTGAAACTACTCAGGTGTTAATTAGGAGACCAGAAGTAGGTGTCTGCGAACACAGTCAGAGAGCTCGCTTCGTCTGGACACAGGAGGGGTCCAGGCACAGAAGGTGTCTCCAGGAGTTTGAGCTATCTCAGTCTGGGTGCTCGATGTACCCGGACACAGGAGTAGTCTCTGTGAGAATCCATGCGGATAGCAGCTGAATAGGAGGGGAGCTCTCTCAAGTCTGGACGTTGAAGGTGCCTTCAGACACAAGGAGGAGACTCTGTGAACCTCCATGCTGGTAAATGCTGAACATATGTGTTGTTTTGGCCCTGGCTGTTAGAGTCGGGACCCGGATAGATAGGGAAATCTATCTAAGTGTAGTAAGTGGCTGGACAAGCCCAGGTCTTCTGTTTATGATTTATTTTTATCTGTTTGCTGTGGACTTTAATAAAGCTGGTTGCGACCAGTTTTCACCAGAACTGCTGTCTGAATGAACTGTTTCTGTGCCACTTCGTCTACCCGGACGGCGATCCCAGAGCTATATCCCCTGAAAAGCTTACAATATACACTGCACAGTACCACTCCTCCTGTATATATACACTGCACAGTACCACTCCTCCTGTATATATACACTGCACAGTACCCTCCTCCTGTATATATACACTGCACAGTACCCTCCTCCTGTATATACACACTGCACAGTACCACTCCTCCTGTATATATACACTGTATAGTACCACTCCTCCTGTATATATACACTGCACAGTACCACTCCTCCTGTATATATACACTGCACAGTACCGCTCCTACTGTATATATACACTGCACAGTACCACTCCTCCTGTGTATATACACTGCACAGTACCACTCCTCCTGTATATATACACTGCATAGTACCACTCCTCCTGTATATATACACTGCACAGTACCACTCCTCCTGTATATATACACTGTACAGTACCCTCCTCCTGTATATATACACTGCACAGCACCACTCCTCCTGTATATATACACTGCACAGTACCACTCCTCCTGTATATATACACTGCACAGTACCACTCCTCCTGTATATATACACTGCACAGTACCACTCCTCCTGTATATATACACTGCACAGTACAACTCCTCCTGTATATATACACTGCACAGTACCACTCCTCCTGTATATATACACTGCACAGTACCACTCCTCCTGTATATATACACTGCACAGTACCACTCCTCATGTATATATACACTGCACAGTACCACTCCTCCTGTATATATACACTGCACAGTACAACTCCTCCTGTATATATACACTGCACAGTACCACTCCTCCTGTATATATACACTGCACAGTACCACTCCTCCTTTATATATACACTGCACAGTACCACTCCTCCTGTATATATACACTGTACAGTACCACTCCTCCTGTATATATACACTGCACAGTACCACTCCTCCTGTATATATACACTGCACAGTACCACTCCTCCTGTATATATACACTGCACAGTACCACTCCTCCTGTATATATACACTGCACAGTACCACTCCTCCTGTAATATATACACTGCACAGTACCACTCCTCCTGTATATATACACTGCACAGCACCACTCCTCCTGTATATATACACTGCACAGTACCACTCCTCCTGTCCTGTATATATACACTGCACAGTACCACTCCTCCTGTATATATACACTGCACAGTACCACTCCTCCTGTATATATACACTGCACAGTACCACTCCTCCTGTATATATACACTGCACAGTACCACTCCTCCTGTATATATACACTGCACAGCACCACTCCTCCTGTATATATACACTGCACAGTACTCCTCCTGTATATATACACTGCACAGTACCACTCCTCCTGTTCTGTATATATACACTGCACAGCACCACTCCTCCTGTATATAATACACTGCACAGTACCGCTCCTCCTGTATATATACACTGCACAGTACCACTCCTCCTGTATATATACACTGCACAGTACACTCCTCCTGTTCTGTATATATACACTGCACAGCACCACTCCCCCTGTATATATACACTGCACTAGTACCGCCTCCTGCCGTTCTGTATATATACACTGCACAGCACCACTCCTCCTGTATATATACACTGCACAGTACTCCTCCTGTATATATACACTGCACGTATACACTATCTCCTCCTTTTCTGTATATATACACTGCACAGCACCACTCCCCCTGTATATATACACTGCACAGTACTCCTCCTGTATATATACACTGCACAGTACCACTCCTCCTGTTCTGTATATATACACTGCACAGCACCACTCCTCCTGTATATATACACTGCACAGTACCGCTCCTCCTGTATATATACACTGCACAGTACCACTCCCCCTGTATATATACACTGCACAGTACCACTCCTCCTGTATATATACACTGCACAGTACCGCTCCTCCTGTATATATACACTGCACAGTACCGCTCCCCCTGTATATATACACTGCACAGTACCACTCCTCCTGTATATATACACTGCACAGTACCACTCCTCCTGTATATATACACTGCACAGTACCACTCCTCCTGTATATATACACTGCACAGTACCACTCCTCCTGTATATATACACTGCACAGTACCACTCCCCCTGTATATATACACTGCACAGTACCACTCCTCCTGTATATATACACTGCACAGTACCACTTCTCCTGTATATATACACTGCACAGCACCACTCCTCCTGTATATATACACTGCACAGCACCACTCCTCCTGTATATATACACTGCACAGTACCACTCCTCCTGTATATATACACTGCACAGTACCACTCCTCCTGTATATATACACTGCACAGTACCACTCCCCCTGTATATATATACACTGCACAGTACCACTCCTCCTGTATATATACACTGCACAGTACCACTTCTCCTGTATATATACACTGCACAGCACCACTCCTCCTGTCCTGTATATACACTATGTTCCAAATTATTATGGAAATGATATTTTTCTCTGATTTTCCTAAGTGGTCGGTGCAGATGACAGTCAGTCTAATAAGTCATCACCCGTTAGATTATACATGGAATATTACTGAAGAAACCTCCCAATGATAACAGTATAATCTCCACAATGAATAATCTCAGAATGCTCCAGATTGTTAGACAGGAGAATTTCTGAACATTTGATCTGTTGTAAAGAACTGAAAATGCTCATTTGAGGGATTTGCAGCATTAGGAGGTCACATTCACTGAATAAAAAAGCTACTTAACTCCAGAACATCCTAACAGGCCAAGTTACAGGTAACACAGGACCCTTCTGTGATGTCACCTTCACAATTCTTACATCCATTGGACTTGTGAGGTTTTGGAGAGTTTCTGCTTGTATTTCTTTGCCTCCCAGAGCTGCTGTTTTGATGTGATCGGCCTCCCACCCTCATAGATCTTTTTCTTGATGATACTCCAGAGGTTCTCTATAGGGTTGAGGTCAGGGGAAGATGGTGGCCACACCATGAGTTTATCTCCTTTTATGCCCATAGCAGCCAATGACTCAGAGTCTTCTTTGCAGCATGAGATGGGGCATTATCAGCATGAAGATGATTTTGCTCCTGAGTTTCTGCTTTTTATACCATGGAAGAAAGTTGTCAGTCAGAAACTCTATATACTTTGTAGAGGTCATTTTCACACCTTCAGGAACCTTAAAGGGCCCTACCAGCTGTTTCCCTATGATTCCGGCCCAAATCATGACTCCTCCACCTCCTTGATTACGTCGCAGCCTTGTTGGGACATGGTGGCCATCCACCAACCATCCACTACTCCATCCATCTGGACCATCCAGGGTTGCTCGACACTCATCAGTAAACAAGACTGTTTGAAAATTAGTCTTCATGCATGTCTGGACCCACTGCAACCGTTTCTGCTTGTGAGCACTGTTTAGGGGTGGCCGAATAGTAGGTTTATGCACCACAGCAAGCCTTTGAAGGATCCTACACCTTGAGGTTCGAGGGACTCCAGAGGCACCAGCAGCTTCAAATATCTGTTTTGCTGGTTTGTAATGGCTTTTTAGCAGCTGCTCTCTTAATCCGATGAACTTGCCTGGCAGAAACCTTCCTCATTCTGCCTTTATCAGCACAAACATGTCTGTGCTCAGAATCAGCCACAAATCTCTTAACAGTACGATGATCAAGCTTAAGTTTTCGGGAAATATCTAATGTTTTCATCCCTTGACCAAGGCATTGGACTATTTGATGCTTTTCAGCAGCAGAGCGATCCTTTTTCTTTCCCATGTTACTTGAAACCTCTGGCTGCTTAATAGTGTGGAACATCCAGTTTTCCTTTTATTGGGCTCACATGGCAAACTAATTATCACAGGTATCTGAGATTGATTTCAGTGATCCAAAGAATCCTGAGACACAATACCATCAATGGGTTTCATTTACAAAAAAAAAAAACGCTATGACACTTAAAACCAATTTGCATAATCATTTGGAACATAGTGTATACACTGCACAGTACCACTTCTCCTGTCCTATATTCAGCTCTGGCAATTATTAAGAGACCACTGCACAGTTTTATAAAAATCAGCTTCTCTACATGTTTGACAGCCGTTCCATTCCAGTGTCAGCTGAATTCCAACCAGAGTTCACTTCATTCTACTTAATGTGCTTCTGATTAGTGATCACCGGAACCAAATCTTATTTAACGAAGGAAAGTATAAAAAACACTGCTGTGGTGTTCACAATCCTCTTGCAATGTCCAGGAAGGATGGGAAATCTTGAAAAATGAGATTCTCAAAGCACAATCGTTAACAATTCCGAAAAGAGGGAAGAATGGGAAGCATTTTAGGAAACCAGGATGGATGAACAAAGAACTTAAACACATGCTAAAAAGGAAGAAATAAATATTTATCAAATGGAAAGAGGGAGGTATATCTAAAGAAGAATATAATGCTGTCTGCAGAACCTGCAGGGCACAAATCAGATTATCTAAAGCTGACAATGAATTAAGGCTTGCAAGTGACGTCAAAAGCAACAAAAAAGGATTTTGGGGATATGTCAAAAGTAAAAGAAAAGTCAAAGATGCTATATGATTTTTACAGGATGAAAATGATGAAATGGTAAGACAGGATGTTGAGAAGGCTGAACTTTTAAATTCCTATTTTGCATCTGTTTTCTCTCAGAAAGGAAATGAAACATCAACTGATCTTCACTGTCCTATTAAAGGAATAGAAGAATCCAGGATATCTATAAACAGAAAGACAGTGAGGAAACACTTAGCTAACATAAATGAATTCAAGTCTCCAGGTCCAGATGAATTACACCCCAGGGTACTGAAGGAGATAGCAGAAGAAATTCTTGAACCACTGTCCATAATCTTTGAAAATTCTTGGAGAACAGGAGAAGTCCCATTAGACTGGAGAAGAGCAAATGTTGTTCATATCTTCAAAAAGGGGAAGAAGGTGGACCCAGGGAACTACAGGCCGGTGAGTCTGACTTCTATACCAGGAAAGATCTTTGAACAAATTATTAAAGAACATGTATGCAAGTACCTGGATAAGAATGAAGTGATTAAACAGAGTCAGCATGGGTTTGTAACTAATAAGTCATGTGAGACTAACTTAATTTCCTTCTATGACAGAATCACTGACTGGGTGGATCAGGGAAATGCTGTAGATATAGTATATCTTGACTTCAGCAAAGCATTTGACAAAGTATCTCACACAATCCTTATTGAAAAAATGACTAAGTATGGAATGGACAATTCAACTGTTAGGTGGATTCATAACTGGCTTAGTGATCGGACCCAAAGAGTGGTCGTAAATGACTGCACATCCAGTTGGAAGAATGTCTCAAGTGGGGTACCACAAGGCTCTGTTTTGGGCCCTGTATTGTTCAACATCTTTATCAATGATTTAGATGAAGGAATTGAGGGTAAACTGATCAAATTTGCTGATGACACAAAGCTAGGAGGGGTAGCTAATACTAGAGAAGAGAGAGAGAGGATTCAAAAAGATATAAATAAACTGGAGCAGTGGGCAGCAACTAACAGAATGGATTTTAACAGGTAAAAATGCAAAGTACTACATCTGGGCAATAAAAATGAAAAAAGCATATACAAAATGGGAGGAATAGGGCTAAGCAACAGCACATGTGAAAAAGACTTGTGTATACTAATAGATCACAGACTGAACATGAGTCAACAGTGTGATGCAGCAGCAAAAAAGGCAAATGCAATTCTAGGATATATCAACAGAAGAATACAGTCTAGATCACGTGAGGTCATTATTGCCCTCTACTCCTCTTTGGTCAGACCTCATCTGGAATACTGTGTCCAGTTTTGGGCACCACATTTTAAAAAAGACATCAACAAACTGGAGCAAGTTCAGAGAAGAGCCACCAGAACGGTGACCGGTCTGCAAACCATGTCCTATGAGGAACGGTTGCAGGATTTGGGAATGTTTAGCTTGCAAAAAAGAAGACTGAGAGGAGACTTAATAGCTGTCTACAAATATCTCAAGGGCTGTCACATTGTAGAAGGATCATCTTTATTCTCATTTGCACACGGAAAGACTAGAAGCAATGGGATGAAACTGAATGGGAGGAGACACAGATTAGATATTAGAAAAAACTTTTTGACAGTTAGGGTGAATGTGTCTCGACCACGCACCACAATTGTGGGTTTCCAGGGCAATGGGGTACTCAGAGCCGAGCCGTAGAAGTCTATGGGATTGTCACAGGTAGCGGTGGCTCGGTCTGTGGCCCTGGCGGTCAGGCGTATGTTGGGGGGTATATTTACAGGGGATATATATATACAGTTCGTGACGCCACCTGTAGTCTTCTGGTAATTTGTACCAGCGCTGCTGTAGATCTCTGAGGGGATGGTGAGGCAGCTAGATGTCGGGTCCCCTACAGGTGGGACTCTTCCCTCAGGTCGATGGTTATGAAGGGGTAGTGCAGGAATGCAATCAAATAACACAGTCTCACACATCAGCGTCTTTCCATACCTTTACTTGTAAGATGGTAAGGCAGGTCCCAGGGAGGCTGATCCAAGGAGAATGTATTTCGAGATAGCAGCTGGACAAGTTAGGGGCCTCCTTTACTTTCACAAAGATGATGAGTACAACCAGCATGAAGCGTAGTTCCCTCTATAACTCCAGCTATTCCAAAGCTGTACTGCCCAGTCAGTTTTGTGGTCGGAGCCTTCCTGTGAGAGAGCTGAATTCCTATCTTGTCCTGCAGAGACTCAAGGTCCTCACTCCCCCTGACCCCAGTTACGTACCGACTATTTAGGGGCTGCTTGCCGCGACCTAAGGTCCGATAAGCCTCTGGTTTTCTTACCACTAAGCTTGAAACTATAGTGATCCTTCGGTCCCCAGTGACCGGTAACAATGTGCAGGACTTCTCCAATCCAAAAGCACTTTTAAATATTCCTTCCACTGTGCCTTTCGCCTTGTCCGCGCTTGTAGCATAAACACTCACACTTGCAAAGAATCATATAATCACTCCCTTCTTTTCTTCCTTCAGAGTTAGTTGCCAGACTCTCAGTAATCTTCTAGGCAGGAGCACGTCTCTGAACCTTCACTGTCCTTGAGACAGGAGACTGAAGTATTTCTGTACTAAACTCTTCCTTCTTTATCAATGTCTTCAGTGAGGTACAGCTCTGACCAGGCTGAGGTGCTCTATATCTCGCCCTTACTGGCCTCCACTTGCTGAACTGCTGATAGAACCAAGCTGGACTGCTTCCTCCCTCCAAGTCCCAGCTAGACTCCACACGTCTGCTCTGTCCGAAGACAGGAAACTGACTCCTAAATCACTCAACGAATCTACACTGACCACTCCCTACGAGTCACTACACTACCCTAAGGTGTGTCTAGTGTATATTGAGTGAATGGGTATAGAGCATTAAACTGCTATCTCTCCACACATTCTCCAGGGTACTGCGTGTGCCTTCACACCAGGGCTACACATTCCCCCATGGTAAAAGACAGCACTCCCGGGCTGTAAAATACAAAGAGACAATTTTGTTTATGCATTAAACATCAACATTAAACATTAATTCGTCCCATCCGGGAGGTAAGGATGTCTTGAACGTTGCAAACAAAACATTATATATAGAAAAATACAATATTAAATAACATTTTCATATAAATAGACAATATGCTTGTGAAGGACCCGCACCAAACCTTCAACGTGGGTCCTGGGTGGGCTGCAGGACATATGAATGCAGACCTCACTCAGTGCCACACCACACGGGTTTTGTATTCAGAGGTAATTGTGGTGGTTTTATGTAAAACCAAGATAAGGCACAAGGTGCAACTATATACAGATAAGTTCTGGGCTGGCACAGTCCTCAGCCTCTGAGTCCATAATAAGAAAAAAAAAACACATTATATCAAATCACATCACAATAAAGTGCAAAAACTTTTTATCTGATTACCCAGCCGGGCATTCTACTTTTGGCAATATATATATTCGTTATATACACATTTAACTTGTGCAAAACATTTTCAATTTTATAAAACTTATGTACATCTTCTTAGTTGCGGTAAACCCTGTCTGGGTCCTACCGTTCTTCACATTCTCTTGACTTCAATTACACTTTCCATCCCGGGGCTGGAACAATGCGATGGTCCCACAGGACCGTTCCTATTCCTGGGCCCAGTGCCCAGCACCAAGATCATCGACTCCACCATCG
Organism: Oophaga sylvatica; assembly: GCA_033576555.1. NCBI lineage: Eukaryota > Metazoa > Chordata > Amphibia > Anura > Dendrobatidae > Oophaga > Oophaga sylvatica. The sequence goes on along the minus strand of JARQOD010003723.1, from coordinate 1,518 downwards.
GGGTCTGTGTGGCTGGTGTGCACTGGGCTGGTGGGGACGTCGGGGGTTCCAGCAGGGTGTCATCATCGCTGGTTACCTGCAGGGCCGGTTCACTCCGGTCTTCTAGGCCGCAGGGCCCGTCCTCCTCTGGGGACGCTGCTGCAGCATAAGATACTGGGCAAAAAGCAGGCTTTTGTAGTGGCTCAATTGAGATCGCATCAGACTCTTGCGATGTAGATTGGGTCGCCGATTGCGATGCAGAGGTGTACGCAGGGAGCGATGCCGATGCACAATGCTGGTGTGATGCAGAGCAGGAAGCAGGTGTGCGCAATGGCTCAGTTGGGAACGCACTAACCTGCTGCTGTTGCTGCTCCATCATTGACGGCTGAGTCCCCGACGGTGTCCCTACCGGGGATCGATCATCTGCTGCGGCCTCCTGGCCGGGCGGGCGTTCCGGAACTGGCGGTACCTCCTCAACCTCCTTCGCCTCCACCGCTTCACCGGTGGGATCAGGATCGGTACTTTCGGGGGCAACCTCCGGTTGCTCCTTTGCCTTGGGCAGCAGAAGTTTTGGTAACTCCAGACGTAGGGGGTCATCGAAGGGAGAGATCACCGCGTCCCACAGCCGCCGCTGCTCCAGGGTACGCCGACGTCTCTCGATCTCCTCAAATCCAGGTTGTGGCAAAATCATTTTTTTTAGTCGTGCATTTTCTTCTTTAACTTCTAGCAATGCTTGCTGCAGGTGCAGGACCACGGATGGTTCCGGTTCTAGTGGCAGCTTGGCTGGGGCACGGGGCCTGCCTTCCTCCGCTTCCCTGCTCGGCTGCACACGTCCTGCTTCCATGATGTTCCAGAGCGTTCTCTCATCTTCCTCCAGAGACGTCCGGTCTCTTCCGTGGAGGCGGGGTTTGCGTCTCCTCCTCTTTGCAGGAAAGGTGAAGAGGAGGCGGACCTCTTTTGCTGTAGGGCAGGATCGCATATTGTAATAGCACTTTGAGAGGGCAGGCATTTTCTTCGCGCCACAGGGGGGTACACGCCCACGAAGGTACGCCCACCTTCTTCTCCAGCGCCTGAGGGCGCGAATATGGCGACAAAGATGGCGATTTTTGGCGCCAAAAGTGCAAACAGTCCTTTTCACAAAAACAACTCCATAGGCACACAGGGCTCGCAATTTTGCGAGTTTCGCATCCTGTTCGTGACGCCAATTTTGTCTCGACCACGCACCACAATTGTGGGTTTCCAGGGCAATGGGGTACTCAGAGCCGAGCCCGTAGAAGTCTATGGGATTGTCACAGGTAGCGGTGGCTCGGTCTGTGGCCCTGGCGGTCAGGCGTATGTTGGGGGGTATATTTACAGGGGATATATATATACAGTTCGTGACGCCACCTGTAGTCTTCTGGTAATTTGTACCAGCGCTGCTGTAGATCTCTGAGGGGATGGTGAGGCAGCTAGATGTCGGGTCCCCTACAGGTGGGACTCTTCCCTCAGGTCGATGGTTATGAAGGGGTAGTGCAGGAATGCAATCAAATAACACAGTCT